>JAQGAW010001225.1:0-20571 GCA_034698025.1 Phthiracarus crinitus | reverse complement strand
TTTTACTTCAAGTAAAAGAAAAAGTAACAAAATTCATAACTTTTACTTTTACTTTCAAAAGTAAAAACAACTCTAGTTTAAACTAAATTTTATCTAAAAGTGAGCTATAAATTAAATATAATACATTGTAAAGGAATATTCCGTTTATTTCGTGGAATAATTCCCTTTAAATTAATTTTTATATGGAAAGATGGGTGAAAATTAATTTTGTAATTTTCTAGTAGAATATTCAGCTTTAGTATTTTAGAAAAAAAATAGAAAAATACGATAGAGTGAGTGAGTGAGTGAGTGAGTGAGTGAGTGAGTGAGTGAGAGAGAGAGTGAGAGAGAGAGAGAGAGAGAGAGAGAGAGAGAGAGACTAACATTAATGTTTTATTGGCGTGTAATAAAAGTTTCTAAAGTTGAGATTAATGTTATATTCATCTCTTGAGGTATATTGGGTTTGGCATTATTTAGGCATACATTATGCCACTCTTGAAGTTAGAGATCAAGATATTTTACACGGATTTTGCGGTTTGCGATTGAAATCGTTGATTTGTGTTGTAACATGTGATTTACAACAAATGATTTGAACGGTTTTCTGAATGAATTTTGATTCTTGAGTTGTATGTTATGCTTGAATATTCATTGTTGCGACGTTTGAATCAAATCGTTCGATAAATATTGATTCGAGTTCATCGAGAGTTATGGCGTAGAAGTTTAGTTCGATCGCTGTCTGCAGTGAAAGAATTTGTGATTTTGAGGCTTCAAACCAGTCTCGCGCTGTCGTACCGGTCTTTGACCATAATATTTAGGTTATGTTAGCTTTTAGTTCATGTCAGCACTGAATATGTTTTTTTTGTTGTTCGCTGTTATGATATGATGTGTTGAGTCGTCGCTGCAAACTATGAATGTTTGATCAATGAAACGATGTCTTCAACAAGAGTTGAGTTATCGAAACCTAATGATTGGATGTTTTGATGCCATTTTCGTCGTTTTGCGCAAAATATTAAGTTTGATCTTGACATCAGTTATGGTGCAATAGATATTCTTCCGATTTCGCCACTTGTAGTGACTCTGGATTCAGTACCGCTTAATATTCGATATCTAAGAACACTTAATTGGCTGAAGAATGAAGCATATTATGTGAATATGATTCACTCTTAACAAATTAATCACACCATTAAACAGACTTAAACAATACCAAAATTAGCACAAAATAAAATTTTCACAAGACTGTGATAACATGTGTTGCTTACTATAAGAGTTAACAGAAGAGACTAAATATTATGCGAATTACTGATTAACACAATGCTAACATAAGGGTCAAGAAATGCTAACAGAAACTTGTTTGTTTCAATGCTGGAGTTAACTGAGTTTATGTTGGAATAGGAATGCCTCATCGTTCATATACTATGAGAGTTAATGAGTATTTATAACATAAGTATAAGCAAATCTTAATCGGAATATAAACTAACAGTGAATGTGATGAGTAATCAGCGCAGAATAAATGGTGACTTTTGGGTCGCTACGAATTAAATAATAAAAAAGTTACTAAAACGGTCGTAATCCCGAGTGTATTATACGGAATCTTTTGAATCCAATTTTAGGAAATATAAAATTAAAAAATTGAGGTCATGGGTTGGCGGGAAGGGGGTGAACTGAAATGGGGGACAAATATTTATAAATTCAATATAAATTGACCGGATGGGGGTAATGAGGTGGGAGTTTCATTATAATTGTTCTTATAATTAATAGTAAATAATAAAATAATAAAAAGTTTTAAAAAATTTTCCTAAATAAAATAATAATTTTTAACAGTAACCCCACCCCTCTCACCCATCCAGTTCAAATTTTTGAAGAGTTTTAATTAAAATTCGTCCCCCTTTTTGAAATGAAAACTTTGAAAGCCCTCCACGACCCCCCGTGTCAATCTTTGCAAAAAAAATTTTTTGCAATACATGTATTTTAATGTCCTCTACAAATAAAAGTGGATTCAAAGAATTCCGTATAATACACTCGGGATTACGACCGTGTAAGCTTTTGACACACGTTTTGTTTGCCTTATAGGTTACATAGCGGTACCCCTCTTACCACTCTAGTAGGACCCCTCAGGATAGGGAGTATGGTTACGTGTGGTTCTTCGGGTTCTACGTGTTCCGGTCATTACACATTTTGACACTTGTTTAAAGTAAATCTCTTTATTATACATTACAATGTTTAAAAACTAGAATTTTAGTAGAAATTTTAATCAATGAATTCTAAAATAATAAAAACCTTTAAATTTGTTTAAATTTTAAAAGAATTATCAAACAAATTTATCAATTTTCTCAAAAATCATGATTTTTTACAAATTTACTTTAGTTCTCAAATTAAAATTGATTTGTTGAACATAAGTTAACTTAAGAAATCTCTAATCAATGTATAGCCAAACTTGGAATATAGTTTAAAACATTATTAAAACAGTTTGGAATAAATTAATAAAAAGCTATAAAAAAGAAGTTTTACTGTATAAGATAATGGCATAAACCTTAAGAGAATAAATTTTGTTATGTATGAAAAACTTTTTCTATGAATTATTAATTATATATATTCAAATAACTTACTTAATATTTATATTCATATGTCACGAATATATTCGTACGGTTAGTATAAATATAATTATTGTTTTATTTTTGAACATTTAATATGTAAATGAAAGCTATATTTGCTTCTCATATAAAATAGATTGATTGAAATACTAAAGAATGAATGCGCAACACAGACAAAAAATAATAAAATTCCACTTAAATTTAAATAAAAATAAACTTAGCTCGTCGTACACTTTTATTTGGAAAATACTGTATGCTATCCCCAAGTGTTATATGAAATCAGATTTTAATAAAAGGTTAAATAGCGTAGACTACAGACAGAGTCAGTATAGGCTGTATGTGTGCAGCAGTCTGTGATAGCGAAGATTGGATGTGTCGTCACGTCACGCACACACAATCGTATCGTATTTAACTGACGCTATATTTCCAATCACTTGAATGGTCTAATTTTCTGTTTTTAATGTTTGTTAATTATTATTTTATTCTAATCTATGACATTCACACAATTATGCGTAACAACAACTTAAACGCTTTGAAATGCAAATATATTGCAACGTTAGGCATACTAATTAAAAAAGTATCAAACAGTATGTGATTTTTGCTGATAAACTCATTTTCGCTAATTCTAGACTTGTTGATTTCAAAAATGTGATACTTTACTGCTAAATGTCTGCTTCATTCTCTAATTAACTGCTATTCGTATTTTTTCCTTATTTCTGTTTCGTGCAATCTCTTACTTCCAAACTAACAATTTATTTTAGTAATAGTGACTCATTAGTAATTATGAAGTTAATTGAGAAAACATAACGTTAGGCAATAATGCTTTATGCAAGCGTTACTAATATGCAAAGTAATTTATTTAATATTATAAATCCTTTGATTAATATTTAAATAGAGAAAAAAATAAACATCAAATTTAATGAGTTTTTATTTAAAATATGCATGATTTTATTAACCAAATTAGTCATCGATAAATATAATCGATTAAAAACCTTTTTTATTAAAAATTTATATATTAATGAGCTAATGATTAATAAAAAATATTTATAATTATCAATAAATTGCCAAATTTAATCAAACAAAAAATTTGAAAAACCCTTTTCAAGTTTATAAAGAAAAATAGAGAAGTAAAATACATGTCGTCATTGAACAAAAAAAAGTTCCAGAAATACTGGGTAAGCTTAGGAATAATGCATAGTTAATAAAATTATAGATTTTAATCCATTTAGAAGATTGCTGTAATTATAAATATTCTATTATAAATTGACCAAAAAAAATCAGAATTGAAACAACAATTTGAAAGCAAAAAATATTTTATGTTTTGGTAAATTTAATCTGTGATTCTTAATTTTTTAATCTAATCTTAAGTTTTTATCTGTGATTCTTTATATCTGCTAAATACACATTAATGGATTGAAAATAAGTTTCACGACAACTTGCTTCGAAAATTTTATTAAATTTTATTACAAATTTTTAAAACTTTATTTCTCAAAAACATAAGATAAAACATCTATTGATATACAGTATACAGTAAATGCATAAATAACTATTATATTTGTATATAATTATAATTGAAATATTTTGGTCATAAGGAGCCACTTCTGTCCGGGTATAGCGTTCGGGAGTGCGCTCTGAAACTTCCACATTAACCGTTCCCATCGCTGCACACACTCGTTATTGCTATCCATCTCCGCTTTTCTCTCGAATGTGAATTCATTATCGGTTTCCATAATCATAAACAGACGATTAGACACTCGATAAATCTCCATATTTATGATTCCTGAGTCAGTTATGCTTTTCTTAATCTCTGGCCAAACATTTCGGTGATACTGTTCGTACTCTGAGATTAAGTTTGGATCATCTTTTAAGTCTAACGCTAAACAATATCTCTTCATATTTTACTTCAAATATTTACAAGTAATTTTGATTTACTTATTCCCAATATTATATAAACACAGTGTTATAAAACAAATTATGATAAAACTATTAAGAAATAAATATTAAATAAATTGTTTAGTTAATTGATTAGTTAATTGAATATTTGTTTGGAAATGCGCACAACGCCTAAACCAAACCATGGGAGTCAATGATTTTGCGACAGAATGTCTGGAAAAGGTACATGTATAACGTAGTATATCTAGTATTAATAGCAATGTACCCAATTGTGTACGCAACTGTGCGCAAGTTTGTGCGCAAAGCAGCAATTTATAGTATGTTTAGTACAAGTATAACAAATTTGCAGTTGCGTTCCAAAATCATTGACTCCCATGGTTTGGCCTAAACTACTGATAATAACTTATTACGCAATGCTGTGTTTGTGTTTGGCTTTACAATAACTATAATGTATACGGTAGACAGTATACATAGTACAGTATACGCTATTGTTTAGTACTGCTTATCTGTTTCGATGGGTCTATATTTCGATTTATAAAAGTCGTTCATATTTAATAAATATTTCAATTATTGCGATCGGAAATAATGTCTAAATTTAAGGATCAATTAGAACGTAAGTTATTATTTCGAATAAAGCTAAAAATGAATAAATAAATAATATACTGGACACATGTTTACGACATGTCAGGCGAAGAAAGCGAAAACGTGTTGCGAAGTTATGGGCGTTTTGTCGATCAATTCAATTACCAGTTGGCAGCGATTAGTGAGCACAACGTCAAACACATGTACAATTCGATGGAATTGCCATACAGTATGCCATCAGTGAACTGCGATGGCGTCACCGAAATCACGGATTTGATTGAATTGCTGCAAACGTGCGGTAATATGCAGTTAAACAAAGTGATGCTTGTGTTCGCATCACTCACTCTAGAAATGAATAGTTTGAGTAGTATTGGAGTCAATCAATTCTGTGACGCACTTATACTGTACGGCGAAGGCATGCCTAACGCGCCAAACGAAGAGTTGCCCGCAATCGCCAAAATGTTGCCATTACTTCACGATCTGTCCTGTTATGTGAATCACTGCTATTCTGTTGCCGATAATTTTATTCAGCAAATGAATGCGTTGATTACTATTGCAAATATACCGGTGAAGAAGGGTTTGAATAATTCTAGTAAAGAATTAATACCTGAGTTGAGTCCAAACGTTAGGTTTGACGTTATCTATGAAGCGATCGCTGATTTGGCGCTAACTTTGATCAATTTGGACGAAATAATCGCTAATCAAATCAATCTTAAACGTGATTTTGTTAACTATAAACGAATCATTGAATTAGTTTGTTCTAATTCTGCCAAATTTGGTTTAGAGAACGATATTCATAGAGTTAAATCATTATTTAAAGTTATCTCAAGAATAGAAAAAGAGTTAATCGATGGCGAAGGCATTTTTAAGGGTTTCATCGATGCAATGTCTAACTCTGTTAATGGAAGTGCTGTCAAAAGCGTACAATTGGCCGAACAGTTTGCTAATTTCATAAAAATGTCGTGCAATGAATTGGAAACCAGTTCCGAACTCATCACTGATCGGCAATGGTTTTCAATAAATGTTATGTTTGTTATTTATGTTTGGCTTTTTAAACGCGACGATAAAAAACTGTACAAAACTATAAGCGATTGCGAGAAGAAAATTGGTGTTTATTTGATTCATCTAAAAGGAAATGTTCCTATAATTCCAGATAAGTTTTTAGCGAATTATTTGCCGCGATCTATGGGCGATAAGAGAACGATTGAAAGTTTTAATGTACAGCGCGATGCGATGCTCAAACAAAATTTTGACCGAGAAGTTAACACAATTAATGTTAAAATAACTCATTGGATGGTAAGGTTCGAGGAAGAAGTTAATGACATCAATGATGTTAATTCGAATTTGATCGAATCATTGGCTAAACAACAAAAATTGATTGAAGAGGGTCTTGAATTTGCAAGAGTTCTGTCTCAGCTCATTAAAGATTGTGTAGCGCTTCACTTACAGAGTGGCAGAGCTATGGCTAAGAATGATTTGGTCGCCATATGTAAAGCAATTTGTATTCTTAAAGGTATTCAATTGATATTTTTGCGGAAAAAAAGCATTTTGTGCCAAATATTAGGCAATTTGTTGCAATATAATTGTAGTTCTGCACTAAAAATGTTGAGCGCCATTCAGAAAAAAATTATAGCTGACGTTAAGAAATATTCGGAGAAAAAATTGGATCTTTTATCAGCTGTAATCTTGGCGTGCAATTGCCTTAATGGTCCTATACTTACGAATCAGCGGCGAATATTGACATTTTTATGCTTAGCTTTCATATCGCAAGCTATTAGTAGCGAAGAAACTCAGCGATTATTTATGTTAATTAAAAAATTGGATTTTCTATCTACAGTTTACAGTCTACTAAATAGTTGGACGAATTGCGAGTTTCTATATTTTAATCGTTTTGTTTTAGGTGTTTATTTTAATAATTTTTACGAGAATGAGGCGAGTAATGTGAATGAGTTGAGACATTTTTTTCACGCGCTCTCCGATTGCTTTCAGTTTATTAATAAAGCTCATGACGCGGAACAGCGACAGATACTATTAAAAGTGTACGAGAAAGACATCGATGAACAGTTTAAGAATGAATTCTTGGACAAAATCTGTACTGAATTCGAAACAGAATTGCGTCTTCAAATTCACTCTGATTTACAACTGGACGATCAAAGCCCGTTTAAGAGACGTTTGCATGATTTTAGTGCACTGTTAGCCGCAGAACCGATACGTTTCGGCAACAAATATATTTCGATTAAAACGCATGTCGAAAGTTATTTGAATGAAATGGCTTACAATCTGACGAGTATAGCGCTTCATGACTGGAAAACTTACGAATCAATGCTTAATTTGGCAAAAACGAAATATGATCTTGAATTTGTCACTTCACAGATTCCGACTCAAACACTCGAACAGGGATTAGATGTGCTCGAAATAACGCGAAATATTCACATATTTGTATCAAACTATTTATATAACTTAAACAATCAAATGTTTATCGAAAAGTCTTCGAATAACAAACACCTGAATGTGCTTCTGATACGTCACGTCGCAAATTCAATTTCGACGCACGGCTTCGGGATTATTAACACTACAGTAAACTTTACGTATCAATTTTTGCGCAAAAAATTTTACATGTTTTCGCAATTTCTTTACGAGGAACACATTAAGTCGCGACTAATAAAAGACTTGAGACATTTCCGTGAATCAAATGCCACTAAATTTCCTTTCGAAAGGGCAGAAAAACTGGCGAAAGGTGTACGTAATCTCGGTCTCACTGCTGATGGAATGTCTTATTTGGACCAATTTCGACAATTAATTAGTCAAATCGGGAATGTATTAGGTTTTGTTCGAATGCTTCGAAGTGGTGCTCTTCATTGTAGTTCGAATTATGTTAATTTTGTGCCCGATTTAGATGACTTAAATGAAGTGTCTTTCGAAGCGATGACCGCTGAAGAATCGTTAAGCGCTGACACTGTGAAAGCTGCGCAAAATTTAGACGCAATTCTCTCGACTTTGAATCGAAATTTTACCGAATCTACCGATTATTTTAAATTACTTGTCGACGTATTCTCGTCAATATTTCGTGATTCAAAGAATTATCACCTGAAAAATTTCTACGTAATACTTCCGGCGACGACATATAATTTCGTTGAATATTCGATTAGCAGTAAAGAAAAGATGACGCGAAAGAACAAAGTGGGCGCAGCTTTCACTGACGATGGATTCGCTATGGGTGTCGCTTACATATTAAAATTGTTGGATCAATTCCACGATTTTAAATCACTTCATTGGTTCGCGTCTGTCAGAGATAAAATTAATAGCGAAATGAATGAGGCGAATAAGCAAAGCATAGCAAATGCCAATAGCGATGTGAAGTTAACGCAAACCACTAGTCTAACGTTGAAAAGGTTAGAAATACTACAGAAAGAGTTCGATCTTTTGAATTATAGCCTTACGAGTTCGCAAATATTATTCAAAGCTACGCAGGACTCGAAGGATTTGTAATTCATTTTAATAACAGTATTATTTGGTTAATTTTTTAACTGAAATTTATTAATTATTTTTCCAATAAATATATTTGTATTTTTTAAAAATTTTAATCTCGTTATAATATTAAAATTAAGTTTTATTTATTTAATATTTAAAACAAAAGTAAAATAATTTATAATTGTGTGTTTAATAATAATACTGTTTAACTTTTTGTTTCACAAATAACATTATGAATTGAAATCATGATAGGATTCTTAGCTCGATATACGGTAATTTGTTTTCAAGTTTAGAGACTTGTCCTCAAATAATGATGGTATTAATCTATTTTTTTTGCAAACTACGCAAAGGCACGACTATAGACTTAAATTCCATTGAAGCGATAAAAATTGACACATTATTAATAAAATTTAATTCTATTAAATATATAATTATATACTTCTACCATTTTTTTTCACCCAAAACACTTGAGTTATTTCATAACTTCATTCGCCAATAAAATACAATTAACAAATTTAATTATCGATTTCCATCATTTTAAAAATTTCGTTAGTTTGTTGAGTTACGCGAACAAATGTTGTCCTTATCGGCAATTCTTTAAGCTTTGACGCACCCGTATAAGTACACGCTGACCGTAATCCTCCCAATATATCTAAAATGGTTGCCTCAACGTCTCCTCTGTACGGAACTTCAACGGTCTTTCCTTCAGAAGCGCGATACTCTGCAACGCCTCCGTGATGCTTACACATCGCCGTTCCAGACGCCATACCATAAAATTGTTTCACTTTTTTGCCATTTTCTTTAACAACGATCTCACCGCCGCACTGGTCGTGTCCCGACAGCATTCCTCCCAACATGACAAAATCAGCGCCAGCGCCAAAAGCTTTGCAAACATCTCCGGCACACGTACAGCCACCATCTGATATGATGTGTCCTCCAAGACCATGAGCGGCATCAGCGCATTCAAGTATAGCTGACAGTTGTGGATAACCGACGCCTGTTTTTTTACGTGTAGTGCAAACAGATCCGGGACCGATGCCTACCTTAATGATATCTGCGCCCGCAAGTATCAGTTCCTCAACCATTTCACACGTCACTACATTTCCAGCCATAATGGTATGCGTTGGGAAATTGGCGCGAACTTGTTTCACAAAATCGACGAAACTCTCGCTGTAACCGTTTGCCACATCCAGACATATGAACTTTATATCAGGAATATTCTTCAAAATATCGTTGAGTTTATCGAAGTCAGCGCTTCCTATACCTGAACTCACAGCAATGTTCTGTTTGTAATTATTTTTATAATCTATTATTAAAAAGTTTCAAAAAATCTAATAACGAAAAAACACTTACTTTCAAAATACTTGGATTATTGGACGCGAATGACACCCATTCTTCCACCGAATAATGTTTATGTACAGCAGTGAAACAATTACTCTTTTGTTCAAGAAATTAAAGATATATATTATTTAATAACGTTGATTCGTGATCAAAATAAAAAAACAATATAATACATTATTAAGCGAAATAGCCATTTCAAACGTGCCGATTGTATCCATATTTGCCGCGATTATCGGAATTCCGTTATACTCGTGTCCAGAGTTTCGAAAATGGTAAGTACGCTTAAGATCCACCTTTTATAGCGAAAATGTATGTGACGTGTGTTTCGAAATAATATATGATAAATATTTCATATATAAAGTGTACATAAAATCGATACTAACATCATTTCGACTCTTAAGCGTCGATCGTTTTGGACGTAATAACACATCCTTGAAATCCAATTTAATACCTTCTTCGATGTGTGGCATAATTGCTTGAAACTAAATACTTAAACAGTGTTGCGTTCAAAGCGAATTTTTTTAGTTGACTAAAATGTGTTATATAATTAAAAACGAGAGGAGAAATGAAAAAAAACAGAATATGTGATGGAAATAGGATTCCGATTACGAGAGAATTGCGCAAATGCTGACAAATACTGTGCTAACCGGTGATTGTAAATATTGATATATACGTGATTTGCGTTTTTTGTTTCACATTAGTATTAACTTATTAGTATTTTTCTGTTCATACTTACATCACTTACTCTTTAAAAACTGTAATTAAGCTTATATATGAAACAGTACTGCGTAATAATAGTAACAATTTTTTATTAACGTTTTAGAGGCGAACAAAATATATAAAGTTTGGAAAAATAATTCACAAAACTTAGTATTAACTCAGTAACTCTTAACACAGTACAGGTTTAATGGTTTAGTTATTTCCAGAATATATCAGTTTGATCTTAGTTTCGTATTGTGATACGAATATATATTCTCATCATATAACTAATGTTTTATATTTCTTTTTAATTTATAAAAAGAATTTACTGAATGAAGCATATGTTTTCGCTGATTAAACAAATATCACACAATTTTTGTAATTTCCAGAAACTCGTTCTTCATTTCCAAATTTTATATTTTTATATTAAGAATGGAAATACTAATCGATACAATGTTCTAATATTTGATTACTTATTCGTTTGTTTTATCAAAAGTTTTTCTGTTTATTTTAATAGCATTGAAGCTCTCAATAATTGTAAACATTTCATTATCAAGCATTTACTCATTTAAATCTTCGTTAAATCTAATTCGCAATCATTCAGTGATCGTTCAAAGTTTTATTGTATTTAAATCTTAATGACTCATTAACTCTAATAACAATATTCCTAAAATCTCAAATTCAACATAGATTTAAAATATATTAATTTTTAATTAATAAATGAAATTTATTCCTATAGAATTTAAATTTTAGAATTTATACTTTAATTTAATTTAAAACGAATAATTAAATAAATAAAGATAACATTATAAAATATACAGTATAACTATATATAAATTATACAGTAAGAACTATATAAAGCGTGTCTAATTTTATAGTTTAACGCTAACACAAAAGCTAATTCAAAGCTAAATGCATATATAGAAATGGATTTAATAGGATTAGGAATTAAGTTTCTTAAAATTAATAGTGCAGTCGTTTGTGAAAACAAGTGTACATTGGATTTCAAAATGTTTCATTTTGTGAATGCTTTACCCTTAAGACTTAATACAGTACATATTAGTAAAGCCCGGAAAATATTTTATTTTCTTATGTGAGAATATTGAATATAATATTTTCTTAAAAACCAAAATAATGAATATATATTTACTAAAAACAACTAAAATATTGATTTATAGAAATTTTGGTTTTACTGTTTTTTGTTAATTTTTTTATTATTTCTTTACATCAATTCAAAATTAATATTAATTGTACAAAGTTAACGAAAATAATACTCACGTTTATGAAAAAAATGAATAAATATTGAATAAAACTTTAAAATAATATTTATATTTGTTATAATTTTTATTTATTCATTCAAAACCTAATAATTTACTTTATTCATATTTTGTAAAAAAAAATTCGGTTCTAAAACTTTCCAAATTTAATTTTAAAATTTTTTCAATTTGTTATAAAAATTGTTGAGTCTCAAAAACTCATCAAATTTGAATGACAATTTCTAAAAAAGTTAAAAATATTTAAAAAATATTTAATATTTTTTTAAGTCCAAAATATTTATTTATATTGATTTATAAAGTCTGCAAAACAGCCTATACTTAAATGTATAACACATGAGAAAATTCTCAGTTCATTCGCGATAACCGCTAAAAAAATTATTTTATGTAAAATTCCGGGCTTTAATTATAAGTCAATGTGTTTATTATTCGTAATAATGAGAGAAAGCTCAGCTCAGACAATCTAGCTTAAAACTAGCTCAAGCTCAATAAATAGCTCAAATGATATATTTAGTGTAAATCTAAAGCTTGAAGCTCAGAGAGTCTTGAGCTTAGATTTATAAGCTCAAGCTCAAAATTTTGTCCAGTGAGCTTTTTGAGCTTGAAAAGTTCATTAAAGAACAAAATATAACATAAAATTTACCTATTTTTATGCAAATATATCTTTTAGTCAAGCCAATTATTTTACAATTTATATAAATTATAACAATGAATATCACATAAATCAATAATTTAGTTAATATAAATAAAATTTTACAATTATTTATTTATAATGATTTGTTTTTAGAAAAATTTTATTTACTTGTAAGCTCAACAATGAGCTCAGGTGTGTACGGAAAAATTATTAAGCTCAAGCTCAATTCTGCAAATATTTTTGAAGCTCAAGCTTGTGGCTTTCAAATTTTGAGCTCGAGCTCAGGAGTTTCAAGCTCAAGCTCAGCAAAATTGAGTTCTCCCATCGTAAATTTTTCTTATACGTTGATTGTTATCATATTCACATTTATATGGCTTTTCACTCGTGTGTTGAAGATAATTCGATTTCTGTTCGGTGAGAGTATTAAAAGTTAGCGAACAACCCTTAAATGAATAGGTTTTGTGCAATAATAGCCAAATATGAATTCGCGTTATAATATGAACAATGGTAATAAAATAATAAGTAAATGACACCAGAAAATCCGGGTTCGAGTACACGACGAACTTATCGGCTCGAGTTCAGGGTCGATACGAGTCGGGTTTAAGACGAGTCCTAACTAACAAATAACAAAAAATTGCCAAAAAATATTGAAAAGTTTTGTAAAATTTCAAAAAAGAACTTTTTATAAATTATCTTACTATTACTTTCAAAATTTGAATATGTTTTATTATTCGTTATATATTTTAGAAAATAAAGTGAAAATAAGTGGAAAAATATTTTGATAATAGAGTCGAGTTTTGGTCTAAAAATTTTAACGATTTTCTAATCTAATCGTGAATAGCGATAATAATTTCAAATTAAAGAACATTATACTATATAATCGATAAAATTTTATTATTGCATGTATTTTGTTTGTTACCACTACTTTCGAATATAAAGAATTAATTTTATATAAGAAAAACATAACACAATTTAGATATTATGTTATTACTAGAGTTTGTATATTAATTTAAGTTAATGTAAATAATTTAAGCTAATAAAGTAAAATATTTAATTTAATATTAATAATTTTAAATTTTATTTATAATATCATTTAATTGGATTAAGAATAAATGGATTGTTTAAGATTTAAAAAAATACTTGATTTTAAGCCATAGGTGGAGAAAATGGTTAAAAAATAAATATAAAAAGGGATTCTACCCGACAATAAGGCCTCAATTGACCACACACTTTACGCTACCCTTACATGTCAAAAACGACCACTACCTGACATATAAATACCATATCCACAAAATGAAATGAAGTCTAGCTTATGGATTTGACAATGTCGTTCCGTCCGTCTGTCCGTCTCGGTGTCCGTGTTCTTATATCTATTATGAGATCATTTATGTTCTTTTATTAACTATTTATATGTTTAGAACAATTGACTTAGAGACTATAGTAATATAAGTATAAATTAATTTATTTATCCAAAATTTTTAATCAAGCAGTTTTTTGTGTTCACTAGTGTCTCTTTATTACTCATTCCGACGATAATCCTCTTTCAATCACTATTTTTATTTTTGATCAATGTTATATAAATAGTCTTACCATTCAAAAGAACTAATGAAAGCTCGTCAAGACCAGGATAGAAGACTCGAAGAACAGATTAGAGACGCAACAGCGCATCAATTGTCACGTGAAGATCTAGACAGGAGGCATGACGAAAGTGAAAGGAACGCAAGTACTCAGAAATTATCAAGAATTATTATTGGTTATGAAGAACTGAGTCAACAATATGAGTCAAAAAATTGAAAGTTGTCGACCAATTATATGTAATAGATGTAACGGACTTTGGTTTGAAACTTCAATCAAAAAGAGAAGTAATAACTCGTTATACAGTAAAGGTGTATCCAAAGAATTTTTTATAGATGTATTTCCATTATTATCAAACGATGTTAATTTATATCTTACATGCTTTAGCCATGTTATTCAGAATAGTAAACCCAAACTTTGTACCCAAAATGGATTTTTTTAAATCCAATACCAACGGAATTACAAAAGTTAACAACGCTTGAAGAGAGATTGGTGTCACCACCTGGTATCGACAAACAGAATGGATTGCAAGGAAATGTTGTTAATGTACCGATATCTGTCAACACATCTATTTGTGTACTTCCACGTACGTTCGACAACGCACACAATGTTCAGATCAAATTAAATCGGAAAATGCGTTATAAGACACATTACAAATTTGAATCAGTTATAGCTGTAACGATTTATAATGCAGCGAAATATTTAGTGACAACACCACTATACCAGCTGGAAAACGTAAGCATAACTGATAATTGGATTTCAGCTCACAACAATGAAATAGAAGACATTGTAGTCCATAATGAAGATAAACATGAAGATACCTATATAGATCAAGATGCTGAAATGGATTGGAACTAGTTGGAAGATGCAGATATTGTTATTAAGAACTCAACTCTCTGGCACGATAATAGCATGGCAATAGCATGGCAATCGATTACGCGAAATATTCTTATGTATTCGCAGTATTTTGGAGGAGCATATTAAGTTATATTTAGATTTTTATAACGATTAATTTAATTAAAAATGAATAAGAATGGAATTATCAACATTTTAGAGTGGCATATGCCGATCTATATAAACAATTTTATTAAATACAATATAACGAAAATGTTTAGGTATAAATTTCAAAGTTATCGAACATAACGATATCAGTGGGTGCGAGCGATAGAAGAGAGTAAGCGACCATAAACTATCTTAATTTAATACTATTTAATATAAAATTCCGGCATATTCTGTGTTAATTAAGTTTATACAGTTATTTATTAAATTTAAAATGAATAAGAATGTAATTCTCCGAATTCCTGTGTGGCATATGCCGCTTTAAATTATCAACTATATTACTTACGAAATATTAAATTATAATGATTTAATCTAAATTAACAAAACATAACAAAAATATAGGGAGCGATAGAAGAGAGCGAGCGACCAAAAACTATCATAATTTAAAATGAAAAGTCAAATATTATGACCGTATCGATCTTGTTTTTAATTTATTTTCAAAATTTACAGTTACTTTAATTTACAGTTACAAACGTTTTTTCAATCTTTTCTGTTGGATAAATTTCTGAAGATTTTCGAGTGAAAAAATTGGTTTGTTTTTTAAAGCTATCATATCATTCAATTTACCATTTTTTAGAAGCTAAAAATAACAAATAATTTTTTTAGAGATTCTGATTTTGTTGATTAAATATTTCTAGTTTCTATTATTTTACATTTTATCCATAGTTGGAACCAAATGAAATTTGAAAAGTTTGACCACTCCCACACCAAAATTGGGAAAATTCAAGGACGAGAAAAAATTGAAAGATTTTAAAAATGTGTGGTTAAATATAAAAAATTGTGCATTAAAACCGATGAGTTTTTGTGACCCCCTTTTTCAAAAATTTATCGTTTAATTTCGTCTAGTTTTTCGAGGTGGTGGTTTTTTTTGCATTTGTCGATGAAAAAAATTTGGAAAAAAAAGTTTCTGAAAAAATTTTGGTCCGTTGACCGAAAAAATTATCTTTAAAATCCGATGATTTTTTGACCTCCGTCTAAAAAATAATATTATATTAACGATTAAAAAACATCCATACATGCTTTAATCAATATCAATATTATGAGTTTTAATAGCACAACATAATTAGTTATTAATTATCATAAACAATATTATATTATCCGGCTTTTAATTTATTACTTTAATATAGCGGAAATTGAAAGGAATGCACATATTATCACAAAACAATTAAAATAAGATTAATTTGTTAGTCCGATAAATCCGACTTTTGACCAATTTTTCATAAATCCGCTTTTTTGGCGGATTTTCCGATTTTGCTAAATTCATAAAATTGTCGTTGAAATCTGAGGTATTTTTGAGACACTAACATTTTGAACCAAAAATTTTCAAAAAAATTTCAAGTCAAATGGTTTAAATATTTATTAAAATATTTTCTTAATAAAATTCCAACACTGATTAATGTATGACCAGTTAGTCACTATATCTGGCACCGCTAAAAAGTTCGGATTCTATTGATAATAGGGTTCCAGATACGTAGGCCAGAATTGTAAAGCCTTTAATATCTTGTAAATTTTAATTTACTTTGGATTCCTGACAAATTTATTTTCAACTATATTAATGAAAATTGATACTAACTTAAAATTTAGATTTTATATCAGTTTAAATCATTAAATTTCAAATAAAAGAAAATTCCAAAATTTTTTAAATATATACAAAATAAGATTAAAAATATGGCAATATAAAAGCGGGATCTGGCGATACAGAGTGGGTTCGTGTGGGGTCCCTATATGTTATTAAATGCTTGATTGGTTTAAAGGCTCGAGATGAGTCAAGTAGGTTCGTAAGTGCTCGAGTGTGTTATAGTAATGTGGGCTGGCTCGAGGTGGGGTGGAGTAGGCTCGTGGATTTGAAAATATTCTAAAGTTATTTGCTTCCAGAAAGAATTACAAAAAAACAAACTCATTCTTTATGAGTTTATGAATAAAAAACTTTACCAAAAGAAAAGTGAGAGATAAATTATATTTATTTACTATTAATTTTATTTCAAATTTATAACGTCTAAAATTTAACCACCAAATGTTAATTTCTAAAATTTTTAAGTATAATACAAAATAAATTTTTAATAAATGATTAAATGGCATGTAATCGATGTCATTTGAATGATTTCGTTAAGACAACATTTTACCCAATAAAATCATGATTAATATCATTCAATGATTTCCTTACTTTCATATGCAATGTTTGAGAGATAACAATAATATCTTCTATAATTTTCTCATTTATATCACTTGATTTTATAAAATTTATTGATTTCGATTCATAAGAGATATGTTTAATATTTTCCACTTCTTTTTGAATATGCGTATCATCTTTAGTATCGTCGGATGATTTTTGATTTTTCGTAAATAAATAAGTTTTTATACGATTTGAAACTAATTTAATAATTTTAATGGTAAAATACAAAATATTAATAACAAAACGATAAAACGATATGCCAAACCAAAATCCAATGATTCCTCCAAAGTTACATAGAAATTCTATAAAATTCATTTTAAATGTTTCGGTATATTTAATAACATATGGCAATTGAGGGATAACATGAATATCAAAAGAATAATTTTGTTTAATTTTTTTGGATGATATTAATTTTCCATTGAAATTTTTCTCAAAACAAAATGGTATTGATTTCGTTGTTTCACAATGTTTTCTAATTTTATAAGAAAACGTAAAATTTATTTTGGAATTGCAAATCTTATATTTTTTATTGTCAATAAAATTAATTTGCGTAAATTTTATTGAATCACTATAAACAGGAATACATCCAAATAATTCTATTGAATACTGTAATTCACATTTATGTTTATACGAATAATGTGTTGTATTTGTAAAAAATAAATTATTTTCCTCCGAATTGTTTTCAATGCATATATCTTTTGACCCAAACTTATTTAATTTCTTCATTACATTTGCTGAATAAAAAATAACAGTATCCCTGTATAATAAAGTGTTAAAGTTATTTACAACGCTTGTGCTAATAAAATGCATATTAAAATATTCCGCTACAAAGCGATTACGAAATAATATTGTATTGATCTTAAATGTTATATGTTTTAAATATATTCCTATAGATTGCTGTTCTAAAAATCGATAACTCGATTTATTATAGCCACTATGGAAATAGATTTGATAAAATGTGAATGTATTTTCATTTTTAGAGCTATAGATTTCAACACTCAATTCATATAAATCTGTGCAATCATAAGATGTGTGTAGTGTTGTCTCAATAGTACACGATTCGATGATTGATGTAAAATTATAGAATAATTTAATTAATTTTTCAAAACCATAATCATTTAATACTTTTATCATATACATATAATTTTCTTCGTTACCGAATTGATTAGTAATGCTTAAAGTTTTATACAAACTTAATAAGTATTTGCGATTGAGTTTCAATGGTTTTATAGGAAACCGAATTTGTGGGATAATGTTCGTATGTACCATAGAAGTGCTGGTTATTGTGTTTGAATTCAAATAGTCATTTGTTAACTGATATTTTTGTGCAAACATAATAATTACTAAAATAATTGCTACTAATATGCGCAAATATTTATATATATTATTGAATGAATGTTTTACAATCAACAGCCAATTCAAAAATAATACAAGTTTTTCAACAAAATATATGCATAACATGTAACAATCGATTCCAAACCACATCGAAAATATACCACCGATTAAACAAAAATAAGTGATTGTATCCATTTTAGCGTAATGTGTCTTATATGTATCAAAAAGTTTTAATTTATTAAAACAAATATAATTATTAATGCGTTCTTTTAAATCAAATTTTACAACTCTATAAATGAAAATATAATCATTAATACAACTTTTCGGACAATTCTCTAGTGTTTTATTGATGCTATTTTTTATATTTGATAGTTTTCTCATATAACCTCTAAACTGACAATTGTTGTAATTTTTCACAAATTTAACGCAATTAGTTTCGTACGGAAATTCAAGTAATGTTTCCCTCATTACATAATAATGCATAATTATACGCTTATTATGATATCTTTTATAAATTATACGATTATTATGAATATAATTATGAGGGATTGTATTACTAGGATGTATGATAAATGATAGATTCAGATATAAATCTTGTAAATAAATATATAAATTAAATGATGTACTTTTTGGTTGATATTGTGTATCGTTTATAATTAATTCACTGAATAATAACATACAATATGGAGAAAAATAAGTATAAGTTTCGGATATTGTCATTTTTGGTGTTACTTTTTCTAATTCATTATAATCATATAATTTTCCATAAATTCTAATTTTTATTGATTTCATTAAATACTGAGCTAATGTTTCATTAATGCTTTTATGTTTAAATATTTTATTCAAATCGCTTTTACTTAAAACACATAAACTAATCGATGGAATCGAATGATTAACGTAATCATTAGTAGTTATTTGATTCACTGTTTTATATTTTGTGTATTCAATTGAATATAATATTATCTGATAAATAGCAATCAAAAGACAGCAAAAGGAAAATGATTTCTTTTTAATAAAATGCATTTTAGATTATAAATAATTACTTAAAAAATATTTTATTTACCAATTTTTTTGATATTAACACGATACTCTTAAATATAATTTTGTCTATGATTCTTATCATTGAAAATATTTCAAATACATATAAACTGATATATTTTATACGTTTATACTGTTGAATATACGTTTAACGTTATTTAAAATCTATTGCTTTAAATTATTCATACAACTGTTTGTTCATTATTTATACATAACTTTAATGACGTTTGTAAATGATTAAATATTTAGTATTTTACGCATTAAGATTTTTTGTTTGAATATTTTAAATGACAAAAAAATTGTTTATGCATATCTATTGCTAAATAATATAATA
This sequence comes from Phthiracarus crinitus, assembly GCA_034698025.1. Taxonomy (NCBI): domain Eukaryota; kingdom Metazoa; phylum Arthropoda; class Arachnida; order Sarcoptiformes; family Phthiracaridae; genus Phthiracarus; species Phthiracarus crinitus. The sequence continues at coordinate 593 of JAQGAW010001225.1, read as the reverse complement.
ACAAGAAAAATTCTTTTAAATAAGACGAACAGTATATACCGTAGTGTTAAATTTTTTAATAATTATTTTCTAAAATGAATCATAAAATTAACAATTTTATATTTCAATAGTATTCAGCAGAGATGTTTTAATTAGGATATTGGATGCGATTCATACCATTAAATGTACGGCTTATAAAGTGATTATTAATGAAATGAAAATCATTTAGAAAATTGGTTCAAAATAGCTTATTTTTCTGGTGGTCTACTAGGGGCTTATTTTTGGAAATTTTTGAAAATTAATGCTGTGAAAAACTCCTTTGATTTAGTAGACTTTAATTTAGTCTTCGACCCAAAAGTTTTTGTGTACCATTCAAATCATTAAATGTATAGGTTTTACCACATTTTATATGTCCCAAATAATTATGTATATTGATTTTTACTTATTTTAATAATAATATTTTATTACGTGTCGTAAAAACTATTTCATCTATTTATTATAATCAGACATCGGATATTTGGGATTTTCCCAAATTTGCCCAAAAACAACCAAAACTTGATAAAATTCGTTATAACAACCAAATTTTATAAAACATTGATTATGTCCCCAAATTT
>JAQGAW010001224.1:0-20600 GCA_034698025.1 Phthiracarus crinitus | reverse complement strand
TATTGAAATAAATTATGAAAATGATCCTATTGTTAGTTTAATTATCTTATCGAATATTATAACTAAATAAATATAAATTAGCAGTTTATTACAGGTTAATGGTATATAATAAATAGATGTGAAATATATTGAAATAAATTTAGAAATAGATCCTCTTTTTAGTTTAATTATCACATCGAATATTATAACTTAATATATACAAAGGAGTAGTTTATTATATAATCATTAGATGTGAAATATATTGAAATAAAATAAGAAAATAATCCGATTGTTAGTTTGATTATATTAAATTAAACAATATTATGGTCGGTATAATCATACAATATTTAAAATTCAAAATATTTAGTTACACTCAAAAAAATTTGAATGAATAAATTTAGTTTACACACATCTTAACATAAATAACGTCAATAATTTTATTTAGCAATTAATAAAATAGTATTTTATTTGAACGTAATTTATGATTAATAAATAGTTTGTGGACTCATATTAGATATTTTATTAATTTTTAAATATAAATAACGTTAATGATTCTATTTAGAAAATATTTAAAAATAGGGAGTTTATTTAAATATTTAATAATTAGTTTTAGATTCATAATAACAATTTTATTAATAATTAATTTAAAGATTTTGAATTTTAATTATTTTTTGATTTTAACGAAAAAAAATCCTATAGTGTTATACTACTACTAACTTTATTTATAAACGATTTCATAATTTTGGTAGTTGGCCACTAGTAGTTTAATGAAACTTTGAAGGGCCATAAAACCCTCCCTTTTACCCTCATTCGAAAATTTTTTTTTGTAACATTTATTTTTTATTGTACTCTTTCAAATAAAAGTGGTTTCAAAAATTTCGGCTTAAGACTCTCGGAGATTGAGTAAATGCCAAAAATATTTAATATACAAAAAATTTAACTGTACTATTAATTTAATTCGGAATATAACACAAAGTGAGCTCATTATGAATGTTCATTCTCTTTCTTGTTTAATTAAATTTATTATGAACATTGATTTTTTAAGGAATTTTTACACTTATATACATTTCAAGGTTTTGAATTGAATCATTAGATGTGAAATCATTCATCATGAAAATTAATTTATTAGATAATTTTTGATAAAGAAAAATTCTTAAATATTTGTAAATTAATAGTGAATTCCAAATAAGCTAAAAAATACAATTAACATAAAGTTGAATATATTGGAAAATTATTTTTAATATAAATTCATTGGAACGTAAAATATTCCTCTATAGTTAGCAAATCATATATACTATATTATATAGCACTCATGTTTTTCAGCATTACTTATACCGGTGTGGAACCCAAGCTTTGAAGATATCAAAATTAAGTTATTAGTTCAATATAGTATTCATATATTATTGGAATAAATGAACTTTTTTAATGTCTTTTAGTTGAAATGTTTATTTTAGAAAAATTTTGATTTAAAATTCTCAAAATAGGCTTGAATTTCATTGTATTGCCCATAACTCATAAAAACTTTCCGATTTTTTTCTAATGAATTAACTTTTCCTGCGTAATCGATAAATACGGTAATTGTTTGTAACAATTTTTTATAAGTTAAATAATGCTATACATTAACACGTAAGTTTGATATATTTATAGAAGTTTTCACATTTAAACGCTTAATCTTTTTATCAATCATTTATTGTTTTGATAACACACCCACCAATGTATAAACAGTTACAGTTACTGTAACTCATAATAGCAATGATTGCAACTTAAATCTTTCAAGCATTAGTAATACAACTTATTACGTTTATATCATCAACATTTTCTTAAGTATATATTGATATTTAACACACTTTAGCAACATTTCATCGTATATTATTTTATTTCACTATAACCTATTTAAATATTATAAACACGATGATGTACGTAGAAATTCTTATCTAATCCGGATTCCATTCAATGTGTTCATATATTAGGCTAAATTTTTAAGTAAACTTACGTGTTTTGTTAGATTTTACAAAGAGGTTTCATAAATCCTGTACTTATGTTTGTTTGTTTGTTTGTTTATGAGGTCAAACTGTACTGATCGCTGATAATTTAAATATTAAATTAAATAACATTCGATTAAAATTAAATAACAACCATATAAAAATTACAATTCAAAGGAAATAAAATAAACAAATTAAGTCTATTATTATTGAATTAAAATTAGTATTTTAATATTAAGATTTATAGTATTCTTTTTATGCTTCTTTTAAATACTCTAGAGTTTTAAAAGTTTTTTGAGATTAAAATATTAAATCCATTATAAAAAACGAATTTAAGGCAAAAATGTCTCAAATTATTTATTAATGAAAAAATATTATTGCACTTTTTCGCTTACAAAGTAATACTCAAAATAACAATAAATATTTTCAAGTGGTTTAAAAAATCGAGAATACTGTAATAAATGAATAGCTTCTCAAAACATGCAAAACTTCAATGTAAATTATAATTCAGTATAATTGATATGCGGAGTGTTTGAGTGCGTCGAATATCCATTCATAGGTAGAAATGCGAAATTGCATACACGTGTGTCACACACGTGTTTAACATCGCTTCAGAAAAAATAGAGGAATGTGGAAATACATATACTATATAAAAATTTAATTTGCAGCAGAAAAAGGAAGAAAACTTATTTTTTCTCGAAAATTATGGCGAAAAAAATAACGTTTACTCTATAAATCATTATTATTTATTTTTAAAAATCTTTTATACGCACTATAAATTTCTAGATCTTAAATATCAATACAAAAATAAATATATCCTTCGAGCGATTTCAAGACACGAATTCAAGCTTTACTAATATAAAAAATTGCCGCTAATATTCAGTAACTTCCTATACTTTTATCTAAGATATGTCTCACTTTTTATCTTTATTATTCGGCACACAAAAGATGAAAATTGTGCTACTAATTGAAATTACGGTACAGTATAATAACTTGTTATTACAGTACATATATGCCAACTCCGTTAAGCTTATAAGCAGTGTGTGACTCACTCATGATCTCATTAATGTAATTAATAAACTGATTGTAATGATTTTAAGTTTTTTAAATATTATTAATTATAAAACTAAAAATCGGCCTCAAATAGATATAATTGCTAATAGATTTAATCGAACGCTGAAAGTATTTAACAAATTTTTTTGCTTACCTATTTTTTTATCTAAAAAGTAAAAATTTAAATGTAACCCCTTATCGATACCTCTTTCAACAATTATACAGCAAATCTTTAAAACATTTCTATTGCCATAAAACTCTGCCGAAAATGAAATTCATGGTTAATAATCTATTTATATTTTTAAAAATACCCAATTGTAAAATAATAGTAAATGAATTTGCTAATTGTTGAGTTAAATTTATTAGTGTTTGGTTATTTAGCGTATTTCTGACAAAAACTTAAGAGTTAATGAGCAAAAAATTTATAATTTATTATCACAAAAACACGTGTTTTAGTATATATATTGTTTCAGTTGAGCAGAAACTTATTTTACAGATTCTGAAATAAGTTAATACTCCGTATACCGGTATACTGTAAATCACGAATGTCTTATTAATCATAGTCAAAGTCATATCATACTTTAAGATCAATAGAAAAAAGAGTCGTTTATGCAAATTGATTTCTTTATCATTTAAGATATAATTGTATAAATAGAATATTTTTATAGTTTTGCTAATTAAATGTATACGCACTGAAAAGTAAACTTTGAAATAAAATAATTTATATAACGTTATACTATGCAATTCTGTATCAATATTTTATTATCTCTCTCTATATATATACTGGTATAAAGTATAATAAACTAAATTTAAACCGTACTATAAAGTACAGTAATTATTTATTCAATTCAATAATTCATATAATTCATCATTTCTTTTTTAAAATAATGATAAAATAAAAAATATATTTATAATAAACGAGGAAAATTATATATCAAAAAAATTTAAATATTTAACTAATTTGGCAAATATTATTTAACATATAAATTCGATGATATATTATTCAGCAAAACCTAAATTATGGGTTAATAATAGCGATAAAATAAACTCTTCTAAAAAAACTTGAGCTCTTTTTTCCGATTAGTTTTACTGCTTGTAAAACAAACGAAAAAACCTTATGAAATATGATTGTGTGACCAATAATATTAAACTTCTATAATTAACTGTGATTTTTAATCATCTTTAGTGGCAATGGGTTTGTTAGTGCCAATGAATTTATGAAAGTTAGTGATCGTATACTGTTTGAGCCTTAAATAACTGGATCGCGTGTATGTTCTCGCGAAGAACTGAATAAAAAGCACAAAAAACAGCGAATAAATGAAAAGACCGAACGCCGAAGCGGACAGCGATGTGTCGCACTTCACGCCTATATATCGGTAGTAAAACGCGAATATATTGATATATAAGCCGAATATCATTTGAGTGATTTGTGTGATCGTGATAGTCATGGCGATACTGCGCGGTACACCAAATCTCATAGCTTTCAGCGCATAATAGCTATACATCATTGAATGGATAAAAAAGTTCATATTAACCATCCATCGAGCAGTTCCCGGCGCTTCACCGATAACGAAGAACGCGTACGACAGTGTGAGCACGTGATGAATCCAATGAAGAGATATAAGCTTTTGCTTCCTTAAGATTATGAACAGAGTGTCACCCAATTCGATCACTTTTGACCAGACAAACAACCAGTACCAGAAGGTTAGTCGCAGATCAGTGTAATACGTGCTCTCACAGTACGACGAGAACATGCCATTGCGTCGAATAACGGAAATGAATTCCGGTAAACAGCGAATCGTTCCGACAATAGAGAAGATCGCTAAACAAGAGCTCCACAAACACATGAATGCGCGCAAATTGAATCCATTATGCTTTGTGGACATGAATTTGTGCGCAATGAGAACGAATATTACGTACACAACACTGATATACACAGATATGGACCAATTGTTGTAAAACCATATGCGGTGAAAGTCGCGCGCAAAGTTTGCTTCGATGGGTAACGCGAATGGCAAACCACTTAATCGGTGCCAATCCCTGTCTATCGTAGCGTTCAAACCTAAATTCATCGATTGCAGCATTAGATCGATATCGCCTTTCGTCTCCTCTTCACTCATCATTGATTTATTAGTGTCGACAACAATAAATGACTAATCGCTTCAATAAATGATTGGGAACTCGATGTTAATAGTTTAGTTGAGTTTTAATGATGCACTGTTTAAGTGTACTTCAGTGTTACAGTAATGTAACCTTTTTTCGTTATAAATATTTAGTGAATCAGCGCTTTTGCTCAAAACTATTAATAAGTATTAATAAGTATTAGTTGCAGTTTAATTGTTTTTCAAACTAAATACGAAACGAACGAACGAACGCAGCTTCAAATGCGTTGCTTACACATTATCATTACAAACAGACGTACAGTATTTAACTATTATTTCTCTCTCGAAGTACACTCTCTATCACTTATCAACGCTTTTGTGTGACTGAAAAAAATCAGTACTACTAATAGCAGAAAAAGTAGGCGTCAGTAGAAAGTAGTGATTAAACATTAACACTATTTCAGTTCTCGCACATCACTTAATAAAAACAACTACACATCACTTGTTTTGTGGAGTTCGACCTTTATTTTATTATTATTATTATATAACTATTCTTTTATTATTATTATTATTATTAATGATTTTATTATCGCTTAACTTCTTCTCGTCTTCTTTTCACTTGAATCGCAAACTTATTTGATATTTGAGGGTCACTTTATTATCACTGTTTTAATATATAATTGAGAAAAGTTTTTAAAGAAGAGTTGGTTATGTAAATACACTTTCAATTTCTTTTACTGCTATATTATTATATTATTTAATGATTTACTGTTAACTCGCATTCACACGCAACTAAAGTATTCCAAAATACTTGTTTGATTTTATTTCAAAAAATACTTGTGCAGCGAAAAAAAAACTTGCATAACACTGACGGACGCAGCACTCAGTTATAAAAACCGGTGAACAAAACCAAATAAGCGTGTATTGCAAAATGTAAATGAAATTACAGAAAAAACTGCTGCGTTGTTGTCATAGCACAGCATACATACTCTGTAGAAAATAATAATAAAAACTTTTTTATCGTACAGTTTTTTTATTGTGGCATAACTGTTTGCAAACTTATTTTATCTGAGCTCATGTGAGACATCACTCAATAGACTCGACATCAATACTGTATCATCCATTTCTTTTAATAATAACACAAAACACACACAAACACAACGTTCAATAGCAGACACTAACAAATATTTTAATGGAAGTAAAAACTATTAACTTTACTTTTAGAGCAGAATGCGAATCAATATACTATTGTATATATCAGTTATTTAGTTATTTAACAAAACGGCAGTCAGTGTTGCGCTGCAAACAAAAATATGACGTCTCGTCAAATGATTTTAAAGTTGTATTACTGCTATATAAATACACACCACTTTCTCTCAGGCACTCACACACACACTCAACTAAATTAACAGTTATAATACCGATATTCACAAAATCATATCACTATACTATACAGTATATTATTAGGCCACGTGTTAAACGAAAAACTGTCTGTAAGACTTAGTCTGTAAAGCAGACGCGAATCGCATCACACGTTCGCCACTGCTTATGAAACAACAGCGAAAAATTACAACACGTAACGCAACAATTGTGATGTCGTTATCATTACAGCGTTACATACGGCATACACTCTCTCGCTATTCAATTAAAACGCTGTATTTTGTAATCTTCGCAGTAAAAAAAATGTGCTTCGAAAACACAATCTGCAGCGTATATATTGAGATATTATAGGTTGAAGTAGTGGTGGCAAAATAAATACCATTCACTGTCAGTTTAGAAATGAGCAGAAATGAACTGAACAGCTGCCAAATCTATCGTTACTTACAGCGAACGCACACTAAAATAGTAGCATACAGTACTGAATAAATTGTTCCCATTTTTCGTTTTAATTGCCGCTATGTTTTTTAATAGCGCCCACAAACACAAACGTTTAGATGCAGAGAAAAATAATATGGATATATCGTGATTCTTAAATTTTATTAGTTTTTATAAAATACGAAATGCTATGAAAAGCAGGCATTTGAATGCGCCGTACAATACTATTAGTTTTAGCATAATTTTGCCAAAACTTATTTACCCGTTATTTTTTATTTTAATTAAAATTGTGTCATCGGTAATGCACGTCGTCTTGAAATTGGGTAAAGAGAGAGTAGTTATCGCAAAATTGCATTTATTTATCGCTTAATGAATACATTAATTCATATCGAAAACAAATTATAGATTCTTAATGAGTAAAACTTCTTAACAGATTAAGATTATATACAATAATAATAATTATTAGCATAAAAATTATACATTTTAAAAAACTTGCTTATTATAAAAATGAGATTAAAAAAATTTAAAATTAGAGATAACATTCTTTGAATTTTAAAAAGTCATAACAGTATTTACATATTTTGAAAAAGAAAAGTTTCAGAGATTTAAAGTGTGCTTTAAAATACATTTGCAGTAAGAATAAAATAAATAGAAAAATTGAATATTATAGAAACAATTTGCGAGAGTGAGTGCCACTTCTCTTGTCTTGTTTTTGAATAGATTGAAGTTACAGACAGTGTGTTAGTGTGAGCACAAACTATACGTTATTTACCATTTTGGCACATGTTCTTTCCTCTCAACCAGTTTGAAATCTCGTTTTGCAGATCTTGCGCGACACACTTGAGAATCCGGGTCTTCTGAATCGTTTGAAGGACGCGGATGTCTGGCTCTTACTATTCTAATTCGATCCTCAGGAGTGAGCAGAGGTTGAGTGCGCGGCACCGGACAGTTCTGTACATAGTGTTCCGTTCTTTCATAATAACCTATTCGCCCACTTTTCAACGTAAACGGTGCATATTTTGCTCTTTTAGGATCCGGTGGTATAAAACAATTGTTTTGTGTTGCGTCTCGTTTTCTTTTATTGATTTTAATTATTCGTTCGTATAATGAACTTTCCTGTTTTGCAGTAACTTTAGTTAATTTATTAGCGACGCTCTCATCAACCACTTCCGAACTCTTCAACTTTCGTGGTATTTTAAAAGTGGCTAAAAAATTTGCTTTTGAATCATAAATTTGGGATAAAGTATCGCTATTTTTATCACAGTTTTCCTTATTTTGTTCATCGATTTCAAACTGGGATTTCTCTCTATCACTCGATTTGTTATCGTCATATCGAGAATCGAAATCTTCATTTTGAATGATTTCATTTTTAATCTGATTTAAAGGTAAATCACTGACAACTTGTTTCGCTTGCCTGTCAGCGTAATTATCACCAGCAAAACTGTTTGACGCGTTCAATGAAGATTTTTTATTAACAGAAGCTGCGGATAAATTTCCGTTACTCACACTAATGCTATCATTTGTTAAGCTTTCATTAACTAAACTTAAGCTATTCTGCTCTGAAATTATTTCATTTGAATTTAAGTTAATTTCCGCTGTGTTTGAGTTATTGGAGTTTTTAGATTCAGTTTCATTGTATTGGGTGTCAACATTGGTATCAACATTAACCGACAGTTTTTTCGGTAATTTCTGTTTACGAATTCTAGTCTTAGATTCATCGCTTTTAGTCTTATTATTAATTTCTTTTGCTCTGAATTCGTTGATTAAATGAGCTTTGCTCTGCGGAAGCAGTTGAGTCCAACCAATCACTAATTGCAAAGCAAAATCGCTTAATTCGTCGGAAAAATTTTGTTTGTAAATTCGACTGACTGTGAGACCAATTTTTGTTTTCAAAAGAACTTCGAGCGTTATCGGCATTTTATACAACTCTTTTAATAGTTCCATCGCATATCCTGGTACTCTTCGATGGCTTACCACTGACGATGATGTCATAAGTTTCTGCAATTTATTATTGATATCATTTACGCTCAACTCGTACTTCAATGAATCCATTTTTTAATCACAATCAGGAAATAATTATAAAAACTTCATATTTATTTGCAGAATAATAAAGTGGAGAAATTCTTATCAGCCGCGAGATTATGCATTAAACTATCATTCTATTGTATAGAATTACTAAAGAAATACTAAAATGTAAATAATCGTAAAAAGTAAGGATCTGTAAAAAATGTGCCGATAGTTGTTTGTGATTTAATGCACAAATAAGTTATGATTAAATTGCTCAAACTTCTTGATAAAGTTTGAACCCATAAAACACATTCAAATTTCTAATATTACTTTCGAAGTTACTTTATGACCTGTGATCAACTCTTAACGAAAGTCCAAACATTTTCATCAAATTTATTATGCTATAAACACGGACTTTAAACTGACATATATTTAAAACTATTTGCATTGAATAGCAAAGTTTATTATACATACTTTATAATAACGATTTATTAGATAAATGTTTTCAACTGTTTGTTGCAAAGTATTTTATTTTACACTTTAACGTAAGATAAGAAATATTTGTAGGGTTTTCAACTCAATTATCAACATAGATATACTGGGTGAGCGAAAAGTAGCTGTCTATGGGAAAGCATTTAACCAATGCTATGAGTTAAAAACAAAATAAGTTACATACAGTAAAATCTAAGAAGTGTAGAGTTAAGCCTAAAACGAAGCAAAGTTATGCACAATTAATTTTTTATGTCCAAAAGAGGGAAACATTTGAAGCACATAACGTACATGTAAGTGTATTCGCCTGCATAAGCGGTTTTTTCAAGTTAGCCAATAAAATTTAAGTCCATAGACAGCTACTTTTCGTTCACCCAGTACAATATGTAAAATGTAGAACTCCTTACCCAAAATTTTGGGAATTGAAGCTCAAAAAAATTTGAAAATTTTTAAATTTATGGTATTAACTTCGGCTTAACTTATGAGCTCAGTTTCAATATTTTTCAGTTTTCCAAAAAAAACATCTAATTTTATGATAATTTGAATAAATTTGTTGACAATTTTTCTGTTTAATTTAAAAAAGTATGTACGTTAGACACTCTAAAATTCACAGAATTTAGCCAACAATTTTTATAACAATATTGCGTCAAAAATGATTCACTTCTGTTGGTTTTTGATGAACTAAATTTAAATTAATAGAAATTTATAAATTATATATTATAAAATTGTGTAATTTTAGCTAAATTTTATATATTATGGCGTCATTTTTATGGTTTTTAAAATTATGGTAAATTATGATATATCATAATAATCCTATTCCTGATTATCATATCAGAAAAATGTTGTTACAACAAAGTGTTCTTTTTAACAAAGAGAGTAGAATTAAAAAAATATAAGACTTATAATGTATTTTTTATTTTAATTCTCGATTTATCTCAGGAAAAAGTTTTGGTGTGAAAGCAAAAAAAACTTGAATTTAAAATCCAAGGATTTTCATTCTTCCTTCAAACTTTGAAAACTTTTGAAAGTAAAGATATCAAATTCCTTTTGTATTTAACTTTGTCAGCTCAAAGAAAATGTAAACACTTATGTCATGAATTTTTCAGATTTGGTACGCTAATTGTGTTTTGTTCATTTGAAGTATAAAGTTTTTAAGATTTATAAACTAATAGAAAACAGTTATTAACAGTTATTAATAAACTGGAAAACCCGTCCACATTATTTAAAGGCAAACACACGCTGAGCATCCATATTATAATACCCGATCTAAAACGGTTTGCTTTTACAACGTGATCTAAATTTTGTTTTAAATTTTTATTGTTTTAAGCAAATTTAATAAATATAAAAGCATTTAAACTCCTTTAGTAATATTCTAAATGGAAGCCATTAGAATAATGACATTGTTTTGAAATATAATTTCAATTTTTATAAGTAAGTTTACATTTTTAGTTTTCATTACTCCAGACTCAAAATGAGTGTCACAGTAACTGTTCATGCTTTAACTCGAGAAAGATTTTAGTAAATATGTTTTATGCTTCAAAAAACTTTATTTGACTGATAATACGCAGTACAGTAAAGAGCAATTGATGCGTACAGCAAATAAATTGAGTTAAAGCGTTCAATATTTTCCAATAGAAAATGAATTTATATAACGAGTTTTTCTGATTCAATTCTGAGAAAATATTGAACTCATTTTTGAATTGAAATTTAAATTAATTAATGATATAATTAATAAGCGGATGGATATTTAGACACGAAATTAAATGAATTATTAAAATGAATAAAACGAAAAACTGCACGCAAGTTTCAAAAAGATTAAAAGCATTAATCATAATAATCTGCACATTATGTTTAATCTGTCAGTGTTTGTATCTTATGAATGACTACTTTCAATACAAAACTATAGTAATCGTTGAGATAGACTCTCGTCATTTTGTTGAGTATCCAAGTGTTAGCATTTGCGAAATGAATCCGAGAATCGATATGTATATTATCAACAAAACTATAAGTTACAGAACAACCAAAACATATTTTAGACTATTATTAAAATCAGGAGTTATTAAAAAGTATTCCACGGGTTCCGTTGGATTCATAAATTTCACCAATAATTATGTGTCTTTAACATTGAGAAAACTTAAAGATGGATTCGGTATCATAGATGACGGACGTATTACTTGCAAAGATAAAGATAACATGACAGTTGAGTCTCGAGTTCATACGTTAAACAGTTTATCGATTTGTAGCGTTTATTTTAGTCTAATTAATTCAGATGAAAATTCATCCATAGTTGCGATCTCACAAAATATTAACGGTTATGAGTCAGAAGAAACTAATAGCTATATGGCTAGTTTTTTCTTAAATTTAACGGATATTCCGAACGAAATGCATTATGAGAGTCATTTCGCAATGGTTCACAACGCGCGATATATGCCTGAAGTTAATCAACAATTATACGCATCAAAATCCATTCTTAAACCAAACAAATCTTATTTGCTATCGTTTTCGAAACGAACAATAGTTAGACTCACACATCCATATCACACTGATTGCTACGATTACCGACAACAGCGACACAGTTTTATATCGAAAGATGTTTGCGTATTAAATTGCAAGATAACAAAAATGATCGCTAAATACAATTGTTCGCTGTCTATACAGGAAATAATATACGAACATAGACTATCAGATGCGTTCGTATGCAACATGTCTTTGCATTTGGATATATCGAGTGAAGGACCGCATCACTTCCTATTCAACATCACTGATATATGTTCAAAGATGTGTAAACAAGATTGTATCAGAGAAATGATTCAATTTGAGCTCAAACAAGTAGAAAGAGATGAAGAGTTGATTAACAGCAGTTTAGTGGCGGTCACCCTATTAGCTAAGATATCGGATCAAATTACTTATATACACTTTCCTAAGATGACATTTACTGATTTTTGGTGCAGTATTGGAGGTTTATGTAGTCTATGGTTAGGACTTTCTGTTCTCACAGTTTATAACATCATTTCAACAAATATAGTATCAAAAATATCAAGTTATAAGGTATACCAATGCAGGTGTTACGCAACATATCAATCCAAAAATAAATTTTTCATTTTCATAGCATTTTTTCTTAAATAAGTTATATACCACTGTTTCTATCACACTGTATATTCGATTACATTCCGTTTCCGAATTCCTTTTCTCAGAATTTTCCGTTTCCCAGAAGCACAAGACTCAAAAATATATTAATATCCATTGAAAATATTAAATTAAATATCAAAGTAAATATTTCTAACCTAACCTAACCTAACAAATTTTAAATAAACGTTTAAAAGTTTCATAGTTTTCAATTGGAATAAGTAATCTCACTTTAGAGAGTAAAACTTGTGCTTATGGGAAACGAAATTCAGGGGAAAAGAATTCTGGGGAAAGGAATCCTTATTTTAGTTTTAACATGAATGCAAATTATTGAGAAATGCTTTCCAAAAGTCTAAATGTAATTAAATAAACTATAAAAAACTATATTATCTTTTCTATTAATTTTTTTATAGAATGAGCAATGTATTCGTGAAAAGAGAAGAAAAATAAATCTAAAAGAAGAAAAAAGGAAACAGAAAATTTTGTTTTAAGTGTTTTAAAATGCATTTAATGATTTTGATTTATTACGTGTTTGAATACAATAGTAAATTTAATTTAATTGTTAGAAATTTTTTAAATTGTAAGCAAAAATAAAGCATAAATATTTTAAAGCGTATTTTTAATTGCTATTATAAAGTAATGAAAAATAAAAATCAGATTTCAGTAATGGTGCAGTGAATTATTTTGGCCCGAAATTACCGAAACAATTGGTTAGTATTTACAAAATTCGGTTATAGTAGCGATCGCAGCCACCTCTAGTAGAGACATCTACTGATTCACTCTATTTAAACTTTTAAATTTACTTTAATTACATTTATCAAACATTTATCAACATCGACCAAACATGATCACACACCGACCCACGTGGACCCCATAACGACCCCAAATTTACAATTTTTTCCACCTCAGCCCCCCTATGGGAGGCCAATCTCCTCGGGACCCCTCCATTTTGCCTAGACTCTTCAAGCTGAACCCATTTATATATTTGTCGAGGGGGTGGAGCCCCCAGGGGAGGAACCTATAAAGGGACAAACAGACAAACAAACAAATTTTGAGATTTATATATCAAGATGATTAAAATGCAAAATATGAAAATATGATTAAACAAAATCAAAAATATTTCTAAAAATTAATTATAGTTAACACTCATTATTCTTAACATAACTAAAGTCAAAAATTCAATTTTGGAATAAGTTTATTTTAAATATTTTTACATAATTAATTAAATTTTAAAATTTTTAAAGATAAAATTTATTGAATTATACTGACAGTACTTTTAATATATATTGTTTCAACAACAAATTTTTATTTTCTAATACAATGTTGAAAATATTTACTACTTAATTGAATTTTTTGAGAATTTAGATTCAGCTGTACTTTCGTCGAATCAGCATCACAAAAATTGTTAAGCGGACACTTGCATTCGTGAATAATCGGTTATAACCAGTATTATAATAGCAATTTTTAGTATATTTTTGCTAGCAAATTTTGCTTTTAGTATATTTGCAGCCAAATATTAGTAGAAATAGTTTAAAAAATGTTATTTTTCTCAGAAATTATTATTTTAAGGCTATTTTATTCATTTTGATTTTTTTAAATTCATTTATAATCCATTTTCGTCAGATTTTATCTATTTTGGAATCCAATTTTAGTTCATTTTATACCTATGGTTAGGCCATAATTCAGAAATCCCATGATAAACATAAAGTATAAAATCCTTTAATAAACATATAGACGGCGCACATATATAGAGATATTGCAAATCCAATATCTTCATTGGACAAAATAAGCTTGAAAATTAAACTATTTTACAAAATATTATTTTCGTGGTATTATTCTAGATTAAAGAAATATATATAGATATCTTTATGTACTAAGTTGTTATACTTTGTTATTTTTTGATATAATTTTTGCTTTTAAGATTTTTTAGCTTTTCGTTCATTTTTTTAAATACTTTAAAATTATAAAAATATGTCGGGTGGGTATCCTGGTGATTCGGGTTCGTGTCCGGGTGGGTCGGGTGGGTGTCAGTGTGCTTCGGGTTGGTGTCAGGGTGGGTCGGGTGGGTGTCCGAGTGGGTGTTCCTTAATTTTGATAATTTTTTGACATTTTTAAAATTTTACTTATGGACAGTATTTAATGGAACCTTTCAGTGCGTTTGTGCTAAATGTTGATAAAATTAATTTTTTACCTTTAATTAAAACATTACAATTTAGAAAAGCAAAATACCGAACTGAACTATTATTTAAAATTCTTACTTGAAAATAATATTGGCAGTGGAAAATTTATTGTCCGTTAAAAAGTTTCAATGAGAGACAACAGATTATCCTGACTTACCGTAAGTAATTATTCAAGTCTCAATACTAAATGTGATTTTTTGCGAGCAGTGAAGCAATTTTTATAAATAATACTTTTAAAACTTAAATTTGAAATTTAAAGCTCAATATAAACATTAACAAATAGTTTCAGTATAGTACATATTTTAAAGCTATTCGTAGAGCTATGCCGAAATAGAACTGCCAACATATGTACTATCCTCTTATACCGAAATTATTTGGAACACATTTTTAGTTCATTTTAAGCCTATTGTTAGGCTTTATTTCAGAAATCCCATAATAAAAATAAAGAATAAAATGCTTTAATAAATATAAAGACTGCGCACATACATAAAGACATTGCAAATCAAATATCTTCTTTGAACAAACAGATCTATAAATTAAAACTAATTTACAAAATATTTTCTTGATTTAATATATATATATCTTTATTTCCTAATTTGTTATAAATTGCTTTTATGATTATTTAGCTTTTCGTTCATTTTATAAATAATTTAATAGTTTAACCTATAGATGAGCTTGACTGGATCCTTGAGGGAGCTGAAGAAGACTCGGACATGAACATAGAACACAGAGAGCATTTTGAGAACCGCTTTTTTCAGGAACCAGGAATGCGTTCCAATCATTAAGTCAGAAACCAGTTTACAATTATATATAAAACATTGCTATAAAACTTTTATATATATCACTTTAAATAATGTTTATTAATTAAAAAATATACTTTATTTAACATTGTCGAACTGAAACATATTGTTGAACTGAAACAAAATTTAGTTAATTAAAAATATTAAATTATTTAAGTTAATTTAAGTAATATTTTTATTAATTTATTTCCGAACAGTTTTCCGAACTCTGACTTGTACGGACTTTAAACAGAACTAAAATATGTTTAACTGAACCTTATTTAATTTTAAAGCACTTGGACTCGGACCCGTTAGGACACAGCACGCCTTAGGTTTCAAAAGTAATAAGGCGCGCTTTTGCTCAATTATTGTTTATTTCGATCTTTACTCTGTTCTTCAATATTAGCCTAAAATGGAGAATTAATTAAAAGACAATCAATATAATTCTATTGATAATGGTTTAATGACAAAACATATTAATGGTATTCTAAATGAATAATTTGGATTTTGTTTAAAACTTTATTAAACTACAATATCATTAAAGACAAAAAATTTAAGTGATTAATGAATTCATTAAGAAAATTTTCATCTCTACTGTATGCGCTTAAAAGTAATGGTATTGTTAATGAATAATTTGCGTTTTTTTTAAACTTTATTAAACTACAGAACCATTTAAGAGAATAAAATTTAGTGATGAATGAGTTCTTTAATAAAAAGAACTTCTGTACTGTATTCGAGTAAAAGTAAAGTTGAACTTTAATTTAGTGTGATTTTAAAAATTCATATAAAATTATGTCGAATTTATGGGATTTTGAATTTATTGATAATATTAAATTATATCGGAATAATAATATGTTTTTTAAATCGAATTATAGACGAATTTATAAAAGAATGGAATCGTATGTAGAAAAGTCGGGAATTTTGGGAACGAAAACTTTAGATGAATATTTTGGTGGAAAGTATTCAAAAAGAGAATTGATTGTTAGTATAGTTATAATCATACTTTTACTTGTTCTGTCCATAAAATCATTACTAATTTTAATACTTAGAAATACTTTTGTAATGATAATATTTGCGGAAGTGTTTCATACTGTATCCAACATATTGTTCCCAAATGCTGTATTTTTTCTATTATTTTCTTGTTATGGTTTTCTAGCTATTAGTTTCTTATTGGATAAATTCAATTTCGCTAAAACTACTATAATCCGACTAAAATATAATGAAATAAAGCATTTAGATTCGAACGCATACTTAAATAATAATTATTTAAGAAAATATTGCGCTGTTATAAACTTATTTAATATATTAACTTCTTTAGACTTTGTTTATATAATCGCTTACATTATAATTTACTCTTTTTTATCATTAAATGTTTACATTAACGATAAAAGATTTAACAACTCATACTCATTATTATGTCTTTTATTTTGGTTTATTCTGCATTCAACTGGATTTTATTATTTCATAAGTTTTTTATATTCAATGAATTTATTGTGGCTTTCAATAACATATTATATAAAGTATAGAATCCAACAAATGAGAGTTAATATCAAAATAATGAGTCGAAGTTATGGAAACTGCAATTCAGTCGTTACTAATTTGAATGGATTTCGATCAATGCGTAATTATACGACATATACAATAAAAGCACGCAATAATCGAAATCGATATGAAAGATGGGGTATGTATTCATATGAAAACTTGATTAATCATTTTTTTTATAATAATTAATAATCAATCAATGGTTTAATATTGAAATATATAATTAGCGAACACAATAATTGTTGTGAGTTTATCAATGCAGTCAATAATTATTATAAAACCAAATCATACATATACTATATCACGATTACGCCGTGTTTAGCATTTTTATTTGGTTTGATATTAGATAATCAAACAATATATTATTTTCGTTGGATTATGACTATTATAATGATCATAAGTCATATTTATGTGTATTTAATTGTATTCACTTACTCTACAGTATCGTCAGATATTTTCACAACTTATAAATTATTGCATAATTTTCTAGCAAAAAGTTCGAATAAGATAACCGTTAGCTTACATATTAAAATTAATAATACATTAATAAGATTAGCCTCAAAAATCATTGGTTTCACTTTTCTTGATTTGTTTGTCTTAAATCGATTCGAAACATTATTTGTCATTTTTAATGTTTATGCATTTTTTATTCTTATTTTTGAAATTAGAAATTTTATAAACAAACAATAGATAATATTGAAACTTAAATAAACCACATTTGTCGCACGTATGTTTTTCACGTGATTGTAGTGTTATCGACTTTGTAGTAGTAGTCGGACGATGTAGGATAGTGATCGAAGATGTGAGGCGTAAAAGCAGAAAACTGCTGAGGAAGCATACGAAGAACCACTAGCCAAGAGATCACAACCCTTACAACTGTTCACGAATGGAAAAACCTATACTAAACATAGGCAGTGAAAACGCAATAGAATAAGCACGCATTGAGTATACAAAAACTTTAATTACAGTATATAATAGTTAGCATTGAATACTGATAAGCATAGAAACGTTTAATGTAAACACATTTGAAGTTAATGTAAGAGTACACATGCAAACAGTAATATAAAGTAAGCATAAGTGTAACTAATTGTGTAATATAGTAATACAGTTATTGTATAAGTAGTGACCAATACTGTAATACAGTAATAGTTTATATTAAGTACGCTATTGCTGACTAATAGGAAATATTAATGTAAGTCACTGTACTTCTAGTAATATCTAGAATTACAGTCAAGGTATGATAACGTTAACAGTTTATAGTGATGTGAATGGAAGTTCACATACATTACAGTGAGTTTTAAAGAAATAAATTTTTATTGTCATATTGTTGCTTAAAATGGAATTTCAAGTACAATTAATCGTAGAGTGAACTTTCATTATACTATACAAATTTAAAGTTTAATAAAATTTTAATTTTAATTATTCAAAAAACAATGTTTATTTATCCAAAAATAAAAACAATAATCAAACAAAACTTTTTGTACAAAATTCTTTATGTTTTCGTAAATCTTTGATGTGTTGGTAACCAACACAATAATTTTCATATACATGAGTATATTATTGCTCATAAATTAACAAACATAATATATAAATGTAAAATTTTTACTTACTGGACAGTAATGTTTTTATCACATTTTGTATTTAAGTGAAGAGCCTTTCGAAGTTCTAAAACTTTTCATCTTCGGACAGTTTAAAACCAACTGAAGAGAGAGTGAGTGCACTCTGAAAACTATTGGAATAGATTATATATCAATATTCTGTCTTAAAAACTTAAAAAATGCAAATTAAAAATTATTATAAAGACAGTATCAGTAATGATATTTTTATAAAAACTGAAGAAGTTTTGGGTCTGCATTCTCTAATACCTCACCCAAAAAGTTGTAATATAAAACTTTCACGTTATGTGTTGGCGAGACTTTTTGTTTAATTACGTTTCAATGGAAGTGTCAGTAACTTTAAATAAATAAACATAATCTTTGCTAACAATATATGACTATAAGCAGTAGCAGTTTTTCATTTTAATTGAAGATGAAAAGTTTAAGAACTTTTCAAAAGGCTCTTCACTTAATTACAAAAAGTAATAAAAACATTACTGTCCAGTACGTAAAATTATGGATTCATTCACTTTAATAAAAAACATAATATGTTTTAAATATAACAGTTATCGTTTCTCATTTCTTCTATACTTCAGGAGAACCGCTGACCGAAAAATCAGACCATTTTGCATAAACAGCGCAACTCCTGGATAGACATTCTCTTTTTTCTCGGCAATAAAATACTGTATAAATATCCAAAAGCTTGCAATAATAGCACTGAAACCCATCGTAAACCCACCCAATAGCCACAGTCTCGCTGTCTGCGGACCACAACAGCCGTACGAGTAATAATCGCCGCTTAACTGCTCATTTTTAACAGTATTTATCATAATCAATGAAACGGTAGCCAAAACGCCGCATATATAAAACGTGTTCTTAAATTCGTTTTCCGATTTATACATGACAGCCACGTCGATGATTATCCACCAACCGATGAATAATAGTAAACCGGATGCTATAGAAGACCTCTCGTTTCTGTATTCACGAAAGTCAGCCCATTTTTTACAGTATCGAATACTGTATCCATAATCACAACAAAAGAATTTTACGATGTTTTTAAAATAACTAATTATTTTATGGTAGCATATGTTTAAATTAAATAATTGCTAGATAGTCTAGCGATGATTATATAGAGAAATTTGTAGATTAACTTTTACGTTCATTGTTTGCACAGTATTTGGTATGTGCTATGAAACAATATTTTTTAAAGTGTTAAATTAAATATCGCCATGAATTTTGATAAGATTATCCCGCATTAATATATTATTCGTTACAATATATAGGTTTGATTAAGTAATATGGTATTTGAATCATAAAACGGCGCAAAATAATATTGACAAATACGAACTTTTGTTACAATAAGAATTTACTTAACTGTTTTTTTCTAGAATTTTTTATTTTAAAAACATTTTTTGAAAATCAACTAAATTATAGATCTAAAAAAAGAATTAAAAAAGTAGTGGACTCCAACGACAAATTTTGACCATAACACGACAAACCCGGACCCCAACATGACAATCCCGGACCCCAACCCAACCCACCCTGACATCAACCACGACCTCGACTCACCATGACCAACCCTCTCTGCACCCAGAGCCACAATGACCCCAACGCGACCCAACATTACACAATCCCGACCCCAATTTTTTCCAACATCATCCCCACTAAGTGGGGCCCGCCCCCTCCATTTTTACTTGACACTTTAAGCTGGATCCATTGATATAGGTGTCGAGGGGTCCACAAGGGAGTATTCTATAAAAGGACAGACCGACAGAAATACAGAAAAATTATGGAACTAATATAATATTATAGCCAAGGGGTAAAATTTTCTTTGAGAAAATCGACTGAATTTCTGTGAAAAATCTTTGATCAAATTAAAATTTTCTTTGAGAATAATAGCAAAATTCTTTGATAATTCTTTTAGAAATTCAAACTTTATAAAAATTATTTG
>JAQGAW010001223.1:0-20621 GCA_034698025.1 Phthiracarus crinitus | reverse complement strand
CTCTCTCTCTCTCTCTCTCTCTCTCTCTCTCTCTCTCTCTCTCTCTCTCTCGCTCGCTCGCTCGCTCTCTCTCGCAATGTTGAGAAAAATACCCAATGGTTAGCGTTTAAAAACAAAAATTGAGTGTTAATAAAATCGATTGTTCACATGAACTTTCACTGCGAAAAGTGTATTAAAAACGACTTATCCCTAACTGGCATGTGTCAAACCAGCTGTAGTTTTGGTATAACTGTAGTTATGGTTAACGACCTCTTTTGTAAAGGTTGTGTTGGGCTATTAGCGCTCTTTTAATTTATAATCAGCGGCGGTACCACTTAAACGATAGATAGCCATAAATGACACTATATTTAGTTTCCCTTATTTTATTAATGGTTGGTTGAATACACACATCTTGAAAAAGGAAAAACTTTTATACTGTGAAGCATTCGTTTTATATTTCCGAAATTTTTTCGCATTTTGCGCAAAGAGAAAAATTCACTGTTTTCGTATATCGGTTTTTTGGGGAAATATAATAAAGAAAAAAATGTGTGCTCAGAAAAATAAGTACCGTAATTAACTTAAGAGTTATATCACATTTATGCACACAAAGCAATAAAGCAATGCACGCTCATATAGCGATGCCCAGGTTTTACGCCACACCATAAATCGCAATCGCTTTATGGTTTTAGAGAAGTGTAAATTAATGCGATTCATTTGTGTGCGCTTTTAAAAACTTTTTTGTGAATGAAATGGGAATATGAACTTATGCTTTCGCGATAATATTGTATCACTAATTTTTGTTAACTCTGTCTAACATCGCTGTGTTATTTTAAAAGCAGACGTGATTCCACATGAATTTTTATCGCGTACCGTAAATATATGTTTTGCATGAGTTAAAAATATTGGCTCCAATTCTTTTAATGCACACACCAGACACTTCCGCGTGAATCATTGTTATTTTGAACTCAGTAACGTTTAAAGAATAATGATTGACTGAATGCTAGTTTTATTAACGATGCATAATACTGTATGGTATCTGTAAAAATGTTAAATTGTTTTTTTTGTTGATTAAAATGTCAATATTGTTAGCGAATTCAGCTTTAATTTGAATACACTTTTCTCGTTTCCGTACAATCTTTGTGATTACAAAGTTGACTGTGAGCTCCAATCAAACATTTTTATGAGCGCTTATAAGTTATAACAGAAATTTTTTATGGGGTTTCGGGCAGTATTTAGACTTTTAATGTTAAATGTTATATACCTGTATAACTGTGAATTTGAAGGTATCCATCTTTTAGCTCATTAGTAGAGTGTAATTTTAAAATTTATTGGTCATTAAAATTTCTTGTAAATCATAGCTTAATTATATTAGAAACATTAACACATGATAAATCAGAAAATTTATTATCAAATTCTCATTTTCATTGTTTAAAGCGGTGTTAAAATATTATTTCGTAAAAAACTTAATTATAGAAATTTAAATCTTTGATTAGCAATATAATACTAACGCCACCACCAACTTATCATCACATATACTCTGCTGGGCATAAACTTTTTGACAATTTTCCTGTTTATTTTTCGGTTTGCTCTCTGGGATAAAATGAATAGCAATGCATACTTCAACGATGACAGTTGACGAAAATAAATTTATGTTATATTTCGCGAGCTTATACGTTACATAACATGAGTATAATTGATATGTTTTCCGATTTTAAATATCAATACACGCTAAAAAACTGCAGACTTCAATGTTTTTACTTTCAAAAAAAGAAATATATACGGTATATATTGTAAGTGATATATGTCACCGAATATTTAAAACACTCGTTGGATTAAGATTTTTCCGCTGATAAACTAAAGAAAAAAGTTTATAAACGGAAGGTTAGTTTGTGAACGTTTCGGTTGTATATAAGGTAAGAGTAATTACACAAAACTCATCTCAAAAAACCTCCCATTACTAACCTTTTTTTGCTTAATCTAACGATTAAAAAGACGTTGCCTTTTACTAGTGATAAATCGTTTCAATCGCGATAAGATTACAAGTGAAAGTCGTTTATTTTAAGATTAAGTGAAAATTTTCTTCGATATACTAAAGTATAAATTAAATTTCGACTAATTTCTGCTTTATTTCGTTAAACCCAAAATAATTATAGATTTAACGCGAAAGTATATTTTTAGAGCGACTCCCAAACCGAACCACCCATCACTCATTTACATATAAATGTATGTTAAAAATGTTGGTATCGGGAAAGCAATACCAGCTAATAATAAATTCTATTCACTGACCTCATACTAGAAATCTGTATAATTGTGTAAATCGTTGCATAGAAAAAATGTTCGTGTTTACAGCGAAACCATCCTTACTGTTAGGGAGTGTCCGCCAAAATGTTTATATAATACGAATCTGATGGACAAGTGTTAGAAGCTGTTCTATAAACAGGGTTTTACTATTTCTGTCTAAGCCTAACAATTGACATGACACACAATTTCACTGAAGCAGTATTCTAACGGTATATTATGCCGTAAAATCGTTATAAACAAAAGCTCTTTTATGATACCAATACAAAGTGTACGTTAAAAATAAGCTCATTTTAGTTTTAAAGTACCATATATTTAATAGTTAAATAGAATTTCACTGTCTTCCCAAGTTTTACTTATCTTCTCAATTTTTGTTTAAAATTCTTGTTCCGTTTCATTCCCATACTTGTTTCTCAAGGTTAACTGATACCCGAACGTAACAACTAAAACATCATTTTAACGAAATTCATTGCAAGCTTACTATTGTAACACAAGTTCTCTTCACAAATACTCAACTTTTAATGTTAAGTTACGTATATCTAATATAATTTAAATTTTTATTACTATATAGTATTTGGTTAAATCATTGTTAAATTTTAAGCCAAATCAGCAATAAAATAAATCGCTGTTTAAGAGAAATTTTTTATCCAAATTTTTATCGAAGTTTTTCGAACCACTGTATAACAGGGTTTCGCAAGGATAGTTTGGCCACCGTATACTTATACTCACTCCGCAAAAGTTGAAAAAGTCGATCCCAATATCCAAAATTTTGAGAATTGAATGCACAAATTAATGGAAAAATTTTTGTTAAATGTAAAAAAATTGTCCATCAAAACCGATGAGTTTTTGTGGCCCTCTTTCGTCTGGAGAAAAATTAAAAAAATATTGTCTGTTAAATCCGGTGAGTTTACCCTTGAATTTTGGATCAAGTGAAAAGGAGATCTCCCTCAACCATCAGACCTTGGGAAACCCTGCTGTATAATTAAATTGAAAATCAAACATATTATGAAGATTTACTCTTAAGAGAGTTAAATAGCTAACAATATAATTACATATGAAAGCCAATATTCTAAATCTATGTAACGTTAATTAAAAAATTTTTATACCTATTTTCTCCGAGTTATTAATATTAGTTAAACAAATTTATTGATAAACAACAATTAAATTTTATCGAAAACTAATTTTACAACAATATTTGTTTTTAAGTCTGCGGTGTCTGCGTCGCAAAAAATAGGTATTAATTTTGATATGTTCATAGAAAGTGAGTTAAAAATATAGTCAACTCACAAACCATTAAGAATTGATTCCTACTATTAATGTAAAAAGAATCGTGTAGAAAATCGTTGAAACGATTTTCGCTGTTATGGATAGAGAAGATGTTAAACATTAGAAAAAAATTGTGGTTAAACTCAACTACATTTTGTATTGAAAACATATGAAAAAATGCTTATAGCCTAACGAGAAACACAGAAAATCTATAATCTCGTTTGACAATCTCTTAAAAGTTTTAGATAACTCGCGGTAATTATGCCCAAAACTAATTGCAACAGATTTTTTGTGTTGAGTTAGAAAAAATAATTTAAACAAGTCTGGGGTTAACAAAATTTGCTCGAAGTTTGGTGTGATGTGTTCATTATGAACGAACTGATGACACTGCGAAAAATGAGTTCAAAACAGCTGTTTTGTGATAACAGATTGGCTATAAATAATAGCATCGCTTATTTAATGCATTGTAAATATCGCATTATTTTACCATACATTGCTAAACCCTTTTATCGATTTACAGTATGTTTCCTTTCACTATTAAATAATGCATTTCTAATCAAACATTCGGTTAGCTTTCTTCCTTAAAAAATTAATTTTATATCAATGAAAATATCTTTCTTAAGATAGCACAAGATATACTACTTTTTTGTTATAATCTCATATTGTTATGTAATTTGTTTTTAAAAAAATAAGAAGTTTACGAATTATTTGAACATTCACTTTCAATTTGATTTTTAATAAAAATCTAAATAATTATCACTAAAAATTGTTCAAATAGAAGGAATAAAAAACTCGCGAAGTAAAACTAAAAAAGCAATGAAACGAAAAAGAAAACAGATTAAACTTAAAAAAATAATTATTAAAAATACAAACAAAATGCAATTTTAATTCTAGGTTAGTTTCTTAACGAATTTTCTTTTGAAAAAACCCGAATTCTTACTAAACAAAAACAAAAATAGAGAACCATAAAAAATTCAGAACCATTGCTTCGCTGTAAGCTTTTGTGTAACATTTTGATAGTATTCCATAGCTATTATATATTGCCAGTATCAGCGATAGCGTAATAACCACGTCAGCCAAAAATAGCATATTGTAAAACTTGCAACACATTCATACGCTCTCTAGTCGTGAAACGCAACTTATTTACTAATTAAGACTTTACATATCCATATGGTATTTGGCATTAAAATATTTGTTCTTAACGTTTTTTTATCGGTTAGAGTACATTCTCTATTTTTTATATTTCTGTTTTTCTAAAAGCTCTGGCAGTTCTAAATGGTAAGCAGCCATGAATTCACAATTAATTGCAAATTCAAAAACAACACTTATTGAAAATGATAATAAGGTAATATTAATACATCGCATATTTTACGCTAATTTTTTGAAGTTTTATATTTTTGAGCATAACTACTGATTTAAAAGTTATAGTTCTCATTGCTTTGGGGTTATTTTTTTAAAAATAGCGAAACATATAAAGTGAGAGTTTATTACAGTAATAAAACATAATAACAAAAAACGGTTTTTACCATAAGAATAATAACGAAAGAAGTTCGTCAACAAATTACGGAACAATGAATTACGCAACGAATGCCAGCAATTTAAATCCATCTGGTAATCAGACTGCAAACGAGGGATGGATTAGTAAAGCAACGAATTGCGCGTACAATGTTGGTTCGGGTGTCGTTAATTTAGGTTATGGTGGACTCAATGGACTGAAATGGGCGCTTTCCTCCACTGCTAGCGTTGGAACGTCTGTACTCACTGCTGGCGCTGATGGCATCGTTAAGATTAAGCGACAGACATCCAAAGATAAAGACGAATAAGTGGTTTTAACGCGCATTAAATGCATAATTACTTTTCAATATTAAGTTTTAAAGCTTATAATTACCAAATCGATATTAATAGTGATTACATGCGTTCAATATAAAAACTCTTTTTCATAACACGGCATCAATTGTATTATTAGCAGAGTTTAAATTCGATATTAACTTTTTAATTCAAAGTGAACTTTACTTGTGATATACCAAAGCGCTTGTTATTGTTATATCGTATTCAATTTTAAAATAATACGTATTTTAATATATATTATATAATCTACTTATATGTTAAACGTTTAAAAATTATGCATAATTTTGTACTGAAAGCATGTGTTATTAATTAAAAAAGTTAACTTGCGTTTAGAGTTTATGTTTTATTGTAAAGTAAATGTTATGTAATATAAAATGCAATTTTGAATACATTGCTAGTGAAGCGTACATTTTTTTATGATACATGTATAAGTATATTACGATTTAACTGTATTGCTAATACCAAATAGATATTAAATAGGTTTTATATGCGGGAAGAATACGTTGTGTCGGATTTAATCCTTATCATACGATTAACTAAAAAATTTGATTTTCCCGTCTAATATTTTTTGGGTGATTTTACTTTAAGTTAAATTGTGTTAGTGATGGCGAATCGAATTTTAAATTTAATTCCTGTATATTTCAAAATAATACATGTTATAGCGTTTATTTCATAAACGTCAAGTAAACAAACGAGTTTACCATTTAAATGAAAGAACTAACTTATAATTTTATTTTTCAAAAAAATGGACCAAACTTCTTACGATAGACATTTCAATGATTTGTTTGACCACCAGATGGTAATACCTGTATCATAAATGATAACTGACGGTATTATCTATCTGTCATACTGTTTATTTTGTTTTAACTTTTCTTTTTATTATTAAATTGTGTATTAATAATATTAAATACTATTTAAGTAATTGATATTTAGTGTTTCGTGATTTGTTTAACAAAATTATTTCTAAGCTTACATATGACAAACTAGTTGTTTTCCAACTCGAAATCATTTCAGTGAGTATTAAAAACATATTATTTCTATATTGCAATGTGCTCTTGTGATTGCATTAATCTTACGTGTTTGATATTTTACCATTTAATCGCAATTAATGTCATCACTCGTGAGTTACTGAAATAATTAAATAATGCGAGTTTAATAATTAATTTAGTTTTATACTCATTAATAACCTCATTATATACACATCGGTATCCTATGTTACGTTATAAGTAGAGCTCGGAATTCGGAGTTTCAAAAATTTATAAAAATTGGAGAAATAAAAGGAGACACTTTTTTAATAAAAAGGAGACAAAATAAGAGACAATTGGAGACAAAAAAATTTTATTTTAATCATAATGTACATACTTCCCAAACGAATTGTATTGTGTAACCATTATAAATAAGATTCAAAAAAAATTCAAAAACTTATAAATTGTCGACAATTATACTAATTTGGAGGCATGTCTCCAAAAGGAGACAAAAATTATGCTTCAGAGATAATGGAGACAAATGGAGACATTGTCTCCAAATTCCGAGCTCTAGTTATAAGTTAGATTTTATCAATGAATTTATAAATGAAGTGAAGTAAATGACAAGATTTGAAAAAATATTTGATAAACATCATGAAAATGCGTTAAATTTTAATGATTGGGTGACCACTAAACCAAATATTTGTTTAACGAAAATTAGTTCTGTATTCCCCGTATTATATAATTCAAGGCCAGTTGTGTTTGAGTTGCTTTAAATATCATTTTAGGGCTTTAATTAACATTTTAATTTTGAAATAATTTTATGAAATCGAATAAAAATATTATTTATAATTTAACCATTCATTGCATGAATCGTTGCTTAATTTAAAATTTGTAGATTATTTAATTTTGCATTTAACCGTTCGTTTGTATTATTTCACAAACTTAAAAGCAAAACTATTTTAGTTTCATCTACTTTCTTAAAGTTAGTAAATCTCATGTTAAATTCTTATTACAGTGATTTTTAATTAAAATAAAATTTTAATTCTACTTTAATTCAAGACGTTTCATAGAATAGCATTGTTTGTATCGGTAATGTTTGAGTCAACAACAATTTTGCTTTTCTGCTATGATATAACTCTTAAGCTAAAAATCGTTTTTGCAATTAACAACAGTGCTTATTCGTGATTCTTTACTTTTGCTAATTTATTTTATTCAATTTATAGATTATATTTCCAATTGTGTTAATATTTATATGACTTTTGTTTAGGTAATCAGCATAACATTAAAATCCAATCAAATTTCTAATTCACTGCACACACAATTCGCATAACAAGAACAGAATAAAAGCGTTAAAACTCATTGAACACAATTTCTATTCTCTTTAGTTATGAAAGTGTCATTTAGAATAATATTTCTATTGATGTTAACAATAACGCTATTGTCATACATCATTGAACCACACGAACGAGGTTTTGATTGCAACGACGACTCAATACGGAAACCATTTATTAAATTACAGGTTGAAGTGCGACCACTGCTATTTTGTTCACTCGGTCTACCGATTATTATTATTATTATCGGCGAATGTTTTTATGCGAATCAAAAATCTCGAGTTTTGCAAAATATATTAACGTTCTTTTTCGGATGTCTTACAAACCTTTTGCTGGTAATGTCCATTAAGAATTTTTTCGGGCGCTTAAGACCTCACGCTATTCAGTTTTGCAATGCAAATCATTACTGTTCTAACGGTAAGCGAATATGTATTACAAGCTTATACTCAAATCTCTTCTTTTTTTATAGCGTTAGTCAATAAATTCGTGGAAAGTTTTGTTTGCGTCAACAAAGAGCATCCTCATTGGGAGAAGAATGCTAGGCATTCGTTTTATTCTGGTCACGCGTCTATTCCCGTGTTTTCCGCGGTTTTTATCATTTTATATCTGCATTCAAAGTTTTTGTTAGCAAATTTCTACTCAAATAAACGTAAAAAGTGTTTCGTTTTATTCGTATATTTAACTATATTTATATCATCATTATATCCTGGATTTACTCAATGGTATAATTATTGGCATTTTGCCAGCGATGTGATCACTGGTTACGTTATGGGATCAGTTGTCGCCATTTTTATATTTAAACTTTTAAATTGTGAAAACTTAGAGAAAGAAGAAATTATTTGATTATTTTGTTATTATATATTGTTTGCATAACACTTACAATTGTTAAATGAACTGTGTTTTTTATTTTTGTCAAGTTTTCTATTACGTAATATACTTTTGACAAGAATTATTAAGTTACTTATGTTTATGTTACTATTATACAAGTTTTTAATGTATACTGTATTGCATGAAACAAAGAACAGAACAGAAAATAAAAGAACAGAATTCTATGATCATTAACGCATTGTATTTTATAGATTAAATATATTTATAGCTGTTATTCGTGTAATTCATTGGTAAAATAAATACGGGCAATGAAACGGTATGTATGTGTGTGTGTGTGTGTGTGTGTGTGTGTGTGTGATGTTAACGGCAACATATAATTTTCTATAACTTAATAAAATAATATACTTCTCAATTTCACGCTTGGTTTCTCGCTTTACTTTTATCTGTATTTGTTTTTCAATTTTTTACTCGTGTTTTAAAAATAAACGTATTTTTGAGTGAATATAATCATTACTCGTGAATTGGAATGAATTAAAGCAACAATTATTCATTTAGTTGTGGGTTAATTGTTATTTGTCAATGCTATAGTTACGGAACCAAAACACGAACAGTGAGGTTCTGTTGATAAGAGTGTGGCACATATAGTAATCAATATTATTGATGTTTAGTTAGAAAAATATGTAACACAATGAATGGATATAATTTTCCTCATACTTTAGAGTTTTAATTAATTCTAAACCTTTAATTTTATCCAATTAAAAGTATTTTCTTAAAATCAACTTTAATCGGTTTGGTATCTGAAACAATAATTAAATTATGATAGAATCAGAAAATGAGTGGGTTTTTGACTCATTAATTGGTTTTATCAAGAGTCCAATTTGGTATTAAATAAATTGTGTAATTAATTATATTTTTATAATTGAGTTGTTGGATATTTTCTATTGTTTTATTAAGGAATTTGACGATCGATGCTTTTGTTGAACAAAAATCTGTGGGTAATTAAAAATTATTTCTGTAATCATTAAATGTTAAAAATTAAGGATCATTTTAAACATAATAAATTATTTGTTTAAAACTTTTGAAAACAACATAAAATCATGAATAAATATTTAAATTAATATCATTTTTTAATGATTTAATGGTTCATTTTAAGCTTTTAAAGTGGTTTTCGACAAATATTAAATTAAATTTTTTCGTATGGAAATAAGAATAAACTTTTTTGTGAATAATTTTTTAAAAATATCACTCATTAAACTTAAGTATTCAAAATATATAGTTTTTGATCCGGAGGAGAGAAACGATGAAATGGACAAAGAATATAGAATCCTATATGACGAATACAAAGGGTTAATCGATCGTTTACTTTGGTAATTGCCATTCAATTTTCTTAAATTTGATTTAAAAATTATACCATTAATTATCAAATTATTTTTGATCAATGAGTTTATTTTTAATTACTTTTGACAGCGGTTTAATGTCAGACTTAGGCATTACTGAAGAACAATTCGAAGAAGTTTGCCAACATGTTAGTGAAACATTTTATCATTTATGGCAAATAGTTTTAGCTCACTTTTTTATATAAACTTGAGCTCATGGATTTGACCGTATGTCTGTACTTCTGTCCGTTCGCAGTCTTTATTAAGAGATCGGGATATGTTTATCGGGAATTGGGAGAGGGATCAGAGGGATGAGGTCATGGGACAAACACACTGACATATCAATCATATAATGACATGTTTGATATTTAAAACTGAGCTCTCTGTGAATGTCAGTCTCTTATTTTGATTTGATATCATATTCATAAAACTGATTTTAGGGTAATCCAAACGACGCACTGCTCGCCAATAGGTTGCAAAAAAATTTTGAACAAATTTACGCTTCAAATGATTTCGAAATCTTCGTCGCATTTATGACGAAAACTAACACTGAGTTACAGTTGCAAGCGTTGGAAATATTGGCGCATAAATATGGCTTAGTTTATGAGTCGTTCCTACCGTATGGCGCAAACAAAGATAGTTATCTAAACGAAGAAGAATCGGTGAAAAGCGCTATTCAAAAGTCATTGACTGATAGCGAGAGTTTTATCGATAACGAAAAGGATAGCAAATTGATTCGAAATATAGATAAAGAATCGAAGTTAAAACACGGTAACATTTACTGATAAAATCAAAATTTTTGTCTTGAGATATAATCAGATGATATTAGTCATTATCAGAAAACTAATGAATGTATAAAAACTGTAGTGTTTAAAACTATAAAATATATGCTTTTATTAGAAATAAAAGAAGATGCTATCGAAGAGGTGTTACACGAAAAGAGTCGCTTAGAGGCTCAACACGATAAGCTCACTCATGCCATACATATAGCAATGGTGAACAACGATCCGACTAAAGAATGTGAAGCTACCATTGAAACATCGATTGGTACCGATAAAGAAGCTACTGATTTGCCATCCGTGAGCGCTGAAGCGTCAATGAAGTTAGTGGTTCCATCGGATTCCGTGCCCGAGTGTTCGAATGACGAAGTTATAGCACCAATAGTTGGCGATAAACCTGAACATAGCGATAAAGAGCTGGAAATCAGTAAAAGATCTGAATATCTACGAAATCAACGCGACAAACTGTTATCCATTAAAAAGAAAGAAAGAGAGAAACAATTAGCGAGAATGGAAGAGTTGGATATGCTCGCCAAAAGACCTAACTCTTCGAAAGTATATGAAACTTTGCGCGATTTATATTTAAAAAATAATATAAAATTTTAATCATATTAACCGATTAATATATAGGTTATGCGTTCAGTTGTTAGCGATAAGAAAGAAGAAACGAGTGGGAAAGGAGAACAAAATTTGGCATTTAGGAGATCACTCGCAGCCCGTTTAAAGTCTGAAGTTATCGGCAAGTTATCAATTTAGCGCTTTATTGCTTATAACGAGAAAATTTTTGATTTGATTTTTTACAGAAACCCATAATACTTAGTGGCGAACTAATATTATTAGCTCTGAAGTATATAAAAACTACTGCTTATTTGGGATCTATTTATAGTTATATTTAATAAATAAAATCAAATATAATAATTTACACGCGAATTAGATTTAATTTTATTTAAATTTTTTCAGGAAAAAATTCTATTTTGCATAAGTACACGAAAATTGAATAATATTTATGTGGAAAAATCGCTTTAATTTTATAATAGTCAGTAAAAATAAGTTATTGTAAGCTTATATACAGATATACTGTATTGTGATTTGAAATATTTATGAAAAATATATGCTGTGATAGCAAACTCGCACATAATCACAATTTACAGATATATTTTAGTTTAAATTTAATGATTAATCTAAAATTAGATATAATGTAAAATAATGAAAGCACAATAAAATTTCTTAATTGTGAATTCTATACTTCATAATTTATATAATGGTGTTAGTGATGTCCGAAACCGGTTAATTCACACGAAAACCTATTTTAGTATCAAATACAGTAAAACGCGAAGTGTTTCCATAATTCGCTCGAAAATATTTCAATAGTTTTAAATTTAATTTTTATCCGTTTCATAACGTGTAACAAAAACAAGTAAAGAATAATAATTAATTCTGAATAAATCAAAAAGTTTATTAATACCACAAGCGTATAGAATGAAAGTTAAAATAATATGGTATAGTTTCGTTTGAGTCACCATACCGTACAGTATTAAATAAATATTTATCCGGTTTGCGTCTCTAAGCTTAAAACTTAATTTATTATAGGATTAATAGTATTATCTAAACATCAAATAAAAATTTTAGTATTATATGTAACGACATCATTACATGCGTGATTCTGTTTAAGTATTAAAATGTAATACAAGTCCAATAAACGGGTTATTAAAAAATATAACTGTTTTATCGAAATTCAAAAAATATTAAAGATTTGTACAAATAGTAAAATAAATTAAATAATTGTGTTTTTAAGAAATAAGTTCAATAAATGTAAGTTTAATAAAGTATTTGATGACGATTTTTATGATTTCATTGTTTGTTTTGGCGACAACAATAATGATTGTTTTAATGAAGTTCGCAACAATTGATCGCATGCTTCGTTTATTTGTTTTGGATAATTAATGAAAGCGTAATGTCCGCCGCATTCGAATACCACTACTTTTAGATTGTCTGTTGCACGTGAACCTATCGTATAGAAACCTATACAGTACAGTATAACCACTTAAGTGAACATTAATTTTAAGATTTTAAGAAAATATGCATCAGTTTTAAGAGCAGAACACGTCAAACAATATTTAATGCGAACTCGAGTTTTAATTCAACTCTCAAGAAATCCCATATCATGTTCAGATTTACGTGTTTTATATTTATGATGAAAATAATGCATATATTAAAAGTAAATTATAATCATATTTAAAATTATATACAATTTATTGAATATTCTATTTAAGGGAGTTTCACAAAAAAACTCACATTGTTTTTCTAAAATTCCGTTTTGATCGTATTTAGCAATATTATACTGATTTGCTCCGAGAATATCTGCCATTTCATAAAAAATCTGTTTTTCGATAAGCCTATCATTTTCGCTGAATACGAATAGTATGGGAATTTTCGAATGACCGAGTTTTTCTAGCTTTTCCTCTAACTATACAATCGACAATAACAACAAAATAAAATCGAAACTTTATTAAATTATTAGAAAAAAACAATTAACGAGTGACCTGTCGAAAGCCGGAGTACATAACAGTTGATGCGGAGAGTACTAGCGCTTCGATGTCATCAGTATTGGCTTTCACTAAATGCGTAATATTTAGAAAAGCGGTGCCAAACGTCCGGAATAATGTTCGTACGAATTTATTTTGGTAAATTCTTACGCTGCCCTCGATATACCAGCGCGGTTTCATCGCTTGTATCCGACGATGTCCGCCAGGATTGAAGAATACGAATGAATTAATTGGTGGACACTCGTTATCCAACCAAAGTAAAACACTTGTATAGATTGCGCTGCTATGCGATAATAGCATATCGATTCTGTTATAACAACTATGGTTTTTAAAAAAGAATTTCTTGTTTTAATTACTTTACTTATGAATTTTAATGTTATTTAAAAATTCTTTAATATATGCAGCCTTTTCTTCGGCCGAATGACGAAACACTTCCGTTTTAATTGTTGCCGAGTAATCTGCGTAAACAAATTGAATGTATAAAATTGGTGTTTAGTTGGAAATATGTCTGTTTTTTAGTTTTATGCATCAAATATTAGCCTAAAAATTTGAAAAATTTTGCCGCCAAACTTATGGATTTTCTTAAGTTATAAACAGATGAAAACTTTAAAACAATAGCGGAATAACACGTATCGTTCAATGCTGCAGTTATTGTATGACTAGTCGTAACGGAAAAGAGATTGCGCGTCAATTGTTAGCATAAGGATATTTTCAAAATTTGTATCGTAAGTGTGTGTGTATGTGTAACAGGAGACCAATTCTTTGTATTTTATAATTATTATTCTATAACTCAAATCAATTGAAATAACTTGGAAATGGAATAACTTGTAAGCATAAGATTAATCTTTTTTACATTTTTTTGTTTAAATTACTGAAATTCAGTGTATAATTGATAATAAGAGTATTAAAAGAGTGATACAGTATTGTATTTTTATTTTAATTTGAGTGATTGATAGCAATATTTCGATGCTATACCTGGTAATAATTGCTACTCCATTTTTTCAAGTCAGCATAACGTTATAGATATCAAATATTAGCTCAAAAAAGTTTCACTTCAAACTAACGATTGCCAGTTACGCTTAACAACTTTACTGTTATATTTATTTGCATATGCTTTATGCGTATAATTTTAATCATTAACATATAATTTATCTGAATAGTTACCGATAACATGTACTTTATCCGTTTAGATTAGATAAGTATTAAGGAATATAAAACCATAGTTGATAAATACTGTGAATAATCAGAGATCTGATTTTTGGGAAAATCCTACGTTTCATGATAACCACCTAATTTTAATAAAGTGTGGATTTTTTCCTTTGAATCGTCACGTGAATTATTATAAACGCAAAATTCTGATTTAATTTTCCAAAATATTCTTTATTAATTTCATAATTGAAAAATTAATTGTTTGACCGTATAATACATATTAAATATATTTTAATTGTAATTTCGACTTCCAGTTTATGTCTAATTTAATTTTGTTATAAAAAGCCAAAATCGAAGTCAATATTTTAAACATATGAATGAATTTATAATATGAATGATTATACAAATTATCACTGTTTAAGAAGGAATATATTAAATGTGAAATTAATTTTGTTTAAGTAGACTAGATTTTTAAAAATATAGAGTGTAACCAAATGGCTTCAATATTTAATTATTCGTAATTTCCAAAAAATCACATCTCTGATAGTAATATACTCATCAATAAGTCTATTATTACTATACTATATACTTTTAAATCGTTAAAATTTAAGGCATAAGGGCTTCTAACCCGCCCTTATGCCTTAAATTTTAACGATTTAAAAGTATATAGTACTGTATAAAAAATAACGTCAAATTAAAGATCTTAAATTGTCACACTTTAGTATCCCACTCGATAGCTTAGAGTCTGAAAACGGAAAAGTTTTTTGGGTAAACCCGAATTATGGTGCGCCTACTAATTAAGTTAATAAAGCATGGGTAGAGATCTGGGCGTCCACTATTTTGATGGTCTTTGGGGGTTTCCTTTCGGATTTTTTAAAATTTCAAAGAAGGGTGTAAATTCATCGGATTTAAGGGACAATTTTTTGGATAACTCAACGAATTTGAACAATAAATTTTCGAAATTTTGACGAAAATTTAAGGGGCTTACTCATTGTCCTTATTAAATTGTCATTGTCCTTACTTATT
This sequence comes from Phthiracarus crinitus, assembly GCA_034698025.1. Taxonomy (NCBI): domain Eukaryota; kingdom Metazoa; phylum Arthropoda; class Arachnida; order Sarcoptiformes; family Phthiracaridae; genus Phthiracarus; species Phthiracarus crinitus. Next base: position 5,227 of record JAQGAW010001223.1, on the reverse strand, counting down.
AAATTGTCCATCAAAACTCATCGGTTTTGATGGACAATTTTTTCACTTAAAGCCTAAGAGTGTTTATTCTATTTGTAACGTAATTTAAAGATTTTTTTTCACTAATTAAACGCCCAAATGCTTTATATTTACAGTGTAATACCCATTATTTATGATTTTATTTTAAACTTATAGTATGCCATAAATAATTTTAAGGATGTTTAATACTTTTAAACATTTGGATTTGAGTTTTTAAGTAGTAATTATAGTTGTATTATGAGGATTTATGTATAAACAAATATTTAAATTCTGTATCGAAACATGACTAACAGAACATTAACTGTTTTACTATTTTGCAAATATCGAAAAAACATTAATAATTCAAGATTATAAGATTATTATATAACATAGCATGAGTGTGTGTGAGTGTGCGACGAATTGTGTGCGCAATAATAAATCATACGTTATGGCAATAGACTGCCCCGTATAACACATAACACGCAATTTACCGGTAAAAGTATAGGTAATGTATTTGATGCTCGAAAAGCGCACACTTTTCCCCATCAAATCACTTTTATTGATTATTTTTACCGAATTTGCTATTGAAAATTAAAATAAGAATGTCCTTGCATTGGCATTGACTTAATGGCATTTAAAGGCGAACATAATATTAAATGGCTTTACATTAATCTATGTAAACACTTAAACACTTTATTTTCGTATTTACGCTCAAACAGTTAAACAGTTAAACATTAATTTTAAGAGTTTAAGCGAAAAGTATGCAAACATTTTTGATTTTTCTAATATACAAGTACTAGAAAGTGATATATAGTCTAGAAATTGTATAAATATGTATAAATAGTGTGTTACGACTTAAACATAACTGATAAAAGTAGTCTTAACAGCTATTTAGAGCTATTATATCGCTTTTCGTTATATAAACCAAATCATAACTGTTACTGTCATATCATAACAATATCTAACTGTATGTGTGATTTGCCATTAAATTCATATCACGCCATAAACGCTCTTTTATTTTTAATTATAACTGTCACAAAACTTTGTGCGTTAATATCATAAAAAACTCGTTTTTTGACGAAAATTGCTTTTGTCATCAGATTTTTTTAAAATTCTTTTCTCTATTAAACAATTGGTCAGAAACAGTGGTGAGTTTGTAAGCATCAGAAACGACATCACAACAGCGGAAACACGATTAAACTTATATTATTTGCCGGAAAACTACAGTTTGTGACGCAAATAATCACCACATTGTAATGACAAAATTAAATATGAACAGAAGAGTGACATTTTTGTCGGCAAACGATTTCGACGACAACACCGAAGATGACGACACGACGAAGACATCGCAAAAGCGAAAAAAGTCGGTTCAACCGCCCAATCAATTGAATGGGAATTATTGTCACTCTGAATGGACGACTTGTCACTACAATGTACTGCCAAAATGGTTACAAGACAACGACTATCTCTATTTAGGACATCGACCACCGCTTCCATCGCTTCTGGTATGCTTTCAATCGGTATTTCGTTTGCACACCGAAACGGGAAATATATTAACGCATGGCTTCGGGTTATTGCTGTTTGTTTTATTAGCGATATATCTGTTAACGTCAAGTACTATAAGTAATATCGATCGGCAACTGTTAGCCATATTCTTCGTCGGCGTAATCGTATGTCACTTATTTTCGAGTCTGTATCACACATGCAAATGCCATTCGCCGAAAGTATCTCGTATTTTTCACAAGTTAGACTATTGCGGCATTTCTATGCAAATCATATGCTCTATGATTCCGGCATTCGTTTACGGCTTTTACAATAATCCGATTCTCATATATATCTATACTGGATTAGGATTAATACTATGCTGCTTATGCTTTACTGTATCGCTTTGGCCTAAGTTTGGTGAACCGCAGTATCGGTCGTTACGTGCGTTCGTATTCCTCGCGTTTGGATTATCAAATTTAATTCCTGGTCTTCACTGGCTATGGATTATTGAGCCTAACTTTTTATACCCGTTTAGTTTGGTTGTATTGCAGGGATTATTATACGTTATTGGAGCGATTTTGTACGCGATTAGAGTACCCGAACGATTGATTCCTGGCAAATGTGACTATTGGTTTCAATCGCATCAGATATTTCACGCTTTGGTTACCATTGCGGCTGTCGTTCATTTAATGAGCATTTATACTATGATGTCGATTAGAGCCAATCACAATCAAAAATGATTTAATTCAAAAGTGTATTTATGAAGATTTATCGAAAACGGAGTAATGATATATCGATAATTTAGAATTTGATTTTTAATAGCGTTTTGTCTGATGGTATTATTATTTTGTACATTAACTGTTAATTTTGGAAATTATTCTGATTTTAAAAATAAATAACTTATTAATATTTAAATGATTTTCGTGCTATTTATTCATTTTACGAATTAATTCAATTCGTATTATAATAATAGTTTAATATGATTGAGAAAAGTTTACTTAAATTTGATTTGAGCTCAGCATTAAATCAATTAATGTGCTTTACCTCATCGATTTGATTCAATTTGTCTGACAACGATCGAGAATATTCATTTAGGGTCGGAAATTTCGGTCAGAAAAATGTTTAAATTCGGTTAACTTTTCGGTCGAAGCTTTTACCTTTAAATTCGGTTGTAAATTATTATATTATATATTTAGATGTTTTTAGGAGCAAATAATCATAGTATAAAATTAGTAATATTTTCGTTTTAAAAACAAATTAAAAATCTAAGACTATTTAAATTAAAATATTAACGCCAAGTTTCAGTTTCTGCGCCAATTTAAATCAAGGTTTTTGCATCAATATAAATGTTTGCTTAATATTTTTAATAATTCCTTATATTTTCACCAATAGATATTAACATGCATTTAATTTTTAAATTTATTTGATAACATTTCAAAAAATATATTAATAACCTGATATTTATTCAAAAAACATAAATTAATCGAATTTTATGAAATTCGGTCTTAAATATTAATTTCGGTTTTTTCGGTAAGAAACCCTGAAATTCGGTTTTTTAGGTTGAAAAATTTAATGATTTTAATAACTTTAACCTAAGAAAATCTTTTCGGTTAAAACCGAAATTTCCGATCCCTAATCATAATCTATGACTCAAACTTCAATCATAATTGTGAGCTCAAACTCGCACATATGAGTCAAAGCTCACTGAGTTTACTTGTAACTGAATTATGCGTTCATTTAACTTAAACTATGAGTCACATTCGCGAGTTTGAGCTTATTTAGTCATTTCACTCACAGTTCAATCAATTTTTAACATCAATTTAGAAAAAACACCAAAAATTGTTTGAACTTTTAATCAAAAATACAGTCATAACCAATTAAAGGTTAAAACTGACACATTATAGTTGAATAGTGACGAAATTAGTTCAAAACTCACTAAATTATGTCAACACTCAATCAAATCAATAAATATATAAAATATAAATTTGTTTGAATGTCAAGGATATTTGGAATATAGGTCAAGGACAAAGAGTTCAATATAGTTTTTGTATGGATTAATTTATTTATTAATTCAACTAGTGGTGCACCCACTGGTATAGTTTTAGTTAATTATTCCTTAACCCGTTAAAACTATAATTATAGCCCTTATTCTAGTGCACCCATTCGTATAATATGTGTTATTTAATCATTATCCCGTCAAAACTGTAATTATAGCCCGTATACATCTTTATACCCGTTAATACTATTACATTATTGCACTCGTATTTCTTGCGTAAATTAACAATATTAATATGTTAATCATGTGATCATTTGATAGATCGCGTGCATAATATATTGTTTGAACGACGGAAAGATGATAGAACGACCGCACTTTATATTGTTGCGGACGGAGTTAGAGATACGAAAAAGTATTTTTTATAATTTAAAATGTAATCATTTTTATTGTCTTGGAAAGCGATTTCCGGGATTAAAAATTGTTAATAAACTAATGAAACTGGAAATATACTCAGAATATATAGCAAATTAAGCCAATCTTTGATATTAAATAAAATTATTTTATTAAATTATTAAAATAAAATTTTTAAATAATTGCTTTTTCATTTGTTTCTTCGAAATTAAATTAATTTGTTGACAATCGAAAAAATAATTAAAACTTGAGTCTACAATATATTCGATAAAAAACTATTTTGAAAATTAATTAATAATATATTCTAAGTTCGACAACGAATATATCAAAAATAGTATTTATACCCGTTATCAATACATACTTTAATTGTGATATTATTTACTTTAATGAAAACTCGAACAAAACTCAAAATTAAATTTATTCGAATAAAATTAACCCAAAATTTCAAAAACTTAACAAACAACCAAAAATTTTCATCTGATTATATCAAATGAAGCGAAAAGGAAACAAACGCAATCTTTCAGTATTTTAATAATAAATAAGTGATAATAATAGTAACAAAAATAATAAACTAATATAAAGAATTGCGAATTACGAAACAAATCGATAATAATTATCATTTGAATGAATCACTTGCTTCTAATCATTGACGTAAAACATACTCAATGTTATGTTACGTAATAACACTTTCGATAACTAAGAAAGGAAGCAATCATTAAACTAATCTTTATTTAAAACAATTGTCTTAAAACGGTTTTTGCTTTATTTCTCGACTGTCGCCGCGATATTTAGATTATTTATTTATTCAAATCTAAATAAATAACTTATAAATACAGACCTGGAAAGTTAGGCACAATAACTCGCGCAGTTTTCGAAAGATGTTGAATAAGTGACGCAAAGTCGTGATGAGAACCTGGAGCGCCGTGAAGTGCCAGCACTATTATTTCCGTTTCATTGTTATCATTAGAATACTTTGTGTCCGCATATTCAACGTTGAATATGAACCCATTTTCCGGTATTTTGCGGTAAATTTCCGGGTTTTTTATTTTTAACTTTTTATAAAATTTTTTACGTAACGCGATTTGAATGTGTTTAATCGGATAGTTTACCGACACTTTTTCAGTAATGCTTTTGCTAAATGGTATTTCATTTCGATTTACCAATAAATTCTGAAAATTTTTAATTCAAATTTTAATATTTGTGGTTATTTAATATTTTAAACGTTAACTAAATCTGATAACTAAATACATTCATTGTATATATAAAAACAAGATCGAAACGGTCACAATATCTGACTTTACAATTTTAAATTAAGATAGTTTTTGGTCGCTCACTCTT
>JAQGAW010001222.1:0-20636 GCA_034698025.1 Phthiracarus crinitus | reverse complement strand
GTTATTAACCGGTTAAGGTTAAAGTTAAAAATACTTTACGAGTTAAGGTTAAGAGTTAAGCCATTTCTTTAACTTTTGTGCATCACTAACTTATACTGTATAGCACTCAAGCAATTATACGAGAATCAAATACTTCAGTTAAAAAAAGTAAACATTTATTGAACGATTTATGATTTATAAACCCATAAATTGAAAAAACTGTATTGAATTGTTTTCGATTGCGTCAGTTTAATACAAATTAATATAACCAGTAATAAAATAAGCGCAGACACGAACCAATAAATTGGCGTATTATTAAACTTATGGCTCTGACTTATAGATATGCCATTTGTTTGACATATCGGTTCTATTGGCTTATAAACAGTGTTGAGGTTCGGGTAACCAATCAATTCGTTGATCTCGATTTCGCCAATAGTTTTATAGAAATAGCATTGTATGCGTTGCTTCGATTGTGTCGCCAAATGTTGTATGCGATCGATCGACGAATAATTCCAGTCACTCTTTTCGGTTAAATATGACAACAAGTTTTTGTATCTCAACTTATTTGGTGTTTCGATAATCAGTTCGTCATCCGATGTACTGTATATATGTTTAAAACACAAAACTTATTGTTTTTCGAATATTAAACGTTATATTAATTTATAAAATACTTATAAACTTTTTCGACGCCACTCATCGACAAAATTGTTGGCACACTTAGTCTACTGTAGCAAAACTTTGCGTTTTTCATCCGCGGATATCCGACTAACATACTAATACACATCTCCTCTTCCGACGATAATCCACCCTTTTTTTAAATAAAAACAAATACGGGTTTATGTTTAATCCTATTTTGTTTTAAATACGCGTACAAGTGTCGCGTTTTTCCTGTCCATTGAATTGTACGTGCATTCAGTGGTTAGTAAATCACCGCGTTTTACGTTCACCATATTTCGCAAATCGCGAAATGATTGGAAATTGAAATCATAATTATTTTCATCCATAATCCACGGCAACTCTTCGTTTTCGCGAAAGTGTCGCAACTTTAATGATTTACCTGATATTCAAATACATTAAATTAATCGTAATTTAGTTTCGCTAATTATTTTGATATTTTATTTAAATAAAATTGTAACGATTAAAATGCTATACTGTCGTGTAAATTAATAAAAAAAACTTATTATAAAAACTATATCCGACAGGAATATAATTATTGAATTACAAAATTGTAACAAATTGTTACCAATATTGTGCATGTGTGGCATAACAGCTATTATATTGAACCCATTGTCGTCCATTAGCTATAGAAAATTAAAATCGTTATATTAATGCAATTAATTGCTGTAAATATATATAAATTTTTAGTTACGGACAATAAAATTTTATAATTTAATTAATCGTTAAAACGTTAATGGAGTGATTCAGTTCAAAATTAATGCTGAAATAAATTTCATAGAATAATGTTTTTAAAATTTTGGTTTATCACACCTTATCAAAGCATCGCGTATCGCAATGAGCGGTCACTTTAAAACTGTCTTGTTTTGGTGGTATAATAAGTCCTTTATAATCAAATGTCGATCCAATCATTAGAGTGAATGCTTCGTATTTACGAATCTCTGCCGTATAATAAAACTCAAATCCAGACGAATCCAAACGATCCGCAATCAACGCTGGATTTTCGTAATGTATTTGCAGTATAAAATAAGTGGTATCATCATCGGTACCCAATGGAAGGCCGACATCGTCGGGCGCGACCATCGGCTTTCCGCCAACAGCCCACGCGTGTAATGGACTGTAACAGTGAATAAAGTCTTTGGGCATATTAGCGAATTCCGTGCAATCATAGCCTTCATTGTTTGAATATTTTAACAGTTGACTCACATCCGGATGATTACACGAATATATAGATATGTGATGAATGAATTGTTCGTTTCCGTGGGTTATATATTTGTCGTACTGATTTATGATCATTTAAATTATTTTGGTTAATAATATTTTGATTTAATTAATTACCTTAAACGCGTGAATTGGTTTTTCGGTAAAATGAATAAATTTACACCAATAAGAGGTTTTTTTCGCCGGAATTGTTATCTAGTAATTATCAATTTCGGTGTCATTGTTGGGAAATAATATTTGCGCACAGTTTAGACTTACATTATTGACATTAATAATCAATGATTTAACGTGTTTCGGTTCGGGCATTGTTTTCGGTACGTTATCCGTAACCAAAATCATACTTTTCGAACCCCTTTGATGATGTTTATGGATCTTTATTTGGTTCTCATTTTTCGGATCGCTATCTCCATAAGCATATATAACTCGAATCGTATCCGTAGTAATATCTCGATCAAACGTTTTATCGCACGAGAAGTATGGTCTCGAAAATTTCAATACAGTATGCGTTATGTTTTGGTTGGATTCCAAAAAATTCCAGTCTTGGCTATCATCGATGTCTGGCAATGCTTCCTCATTTGCATAGCGATCCTAAAATTAATTTATGTTTTTTCTATAAACTATTTTGTTTTATTGCTCTAAAAAAATTATTTAGAATTAACTATAAAAAATGCGGTTGTTCTATAGAATACGGGGACTATTGTTGTAAAAAATCAATTTAATACATTAAAACAATATAACTTTAAACAATTTAAAAATAACAAAAACAATTAAATACAGTAATAATTAAACGGAAAATACAAATACAGTAAAAACAAAATAAAGTTTACATTAGTTTTTAATGAAGTAATAAAACAAAACTTTTATAAAGAAATTAATCAATTACATAAAATCAAACAAATACAAACTTAACCAAACCTATCTTAAACATAATCAAACGTAAGTAAACATAACTAAACCAATTAAATCAAATCCAAATATAGTCAAACCTAACCAAACCAAACCAAACATAATCAAACATAAACTAACCTAACCTAACCTAATCAAACATAACCTAACCTAACCTAACCTAATAAAACCTAACATAACCTAACCTTAACAAAACCTAACCTAACCTAAACAAACCTAACAAAACCTAACCTAACAACCAAACCTAACCAAATCTAACATAACCAAACCTAACCAAATCTAACAAAACCTAACATATCCATAACCTAACAAATAATAAGTTTTTGATTAATTAGTTTATGTTCTATATATATAATCAATTTTAAACTGAATAAATAGATTACACTGTATATAAAAACTATTAGATACATCGCGCAACTTTATTTCATTATTTGAATTGCATTATAAGCTTTTTCATATGTTATAGTTTTTACAAGTATTTATTGTTAGGCTTAACTTTTTACAACAATAGTCCCCGTTCTCTATAGAACATTCAAAAATGCTACGCTCCTATAAATAGACTTCTATGCAATTCTCTGTTAAGGCTAAGACACTACACTATTATTTCTTTTGTATTCATTAACCCGTATAACGGTTTATATTGTATTACATGAAAATGAGTGATTCCATCATCAGTGACCCAACCGATCACAATATCACTGCGTTTCATACCGCCATCAGACGATATACCGAACCCAATCCATCCTCTTGTTTGAACGCTCGCCACAAAAGTTATCGTATTACTACTATCGTCATTCATCCAACTGAGATGGTATTTATCGTACGGATCTAACCATACACTCTTCCATTCATACGATGATGACAATAGTGCGTAACATACGATTAAGTTAATGATGTAAAACAAACGCATTATGTTTTTACCGTTAAGAATAAAATCGCATCGAAACTTAAATGATAATTTGATTAACATTTAGCGTTAAAATTGAAATTATAAACTCGTTCGACAACTATTCGAAAGTTTTACCAAAACTACAAAGATTTTTATCAATCATAAGATGTGATTTTATTTTTGAATATTAATAACAACTAGAACTTTGAAATGTTGTTTGACATTGAATTTAAATATTGGACGCGTTTTGTAGCGTAAAAAAACCAAAAATTTATTTCACACAAATAATTTGTAAAATATACGAATTTTGAATTCAAATAATACGGATTTAAATAACTATACATTTTTAATAAGGATATAAGAACTCTGTTTCACATGTATAGTAATAATTAAGAATTGGATTTTATGGAATTTTCTGTTTTTGGTTTTGCTTTAAATTTATTTTAGTGGTTTGGTTTGGATTGAAAAGTAAAAGATATGGTTTGGATTGGTTTCTCTGAAGTCAAACCATAAGCACCTTTCTATTTCTTCTGACATTTAGAAATTTTATGCTTTCTTTTGATTCAAATTATGGTTTTTTATCATTTTTATTAAGATTTATCTAAACTACTCCTATCGATATAATTTTATCGTCCGTTAAACACAACTTTAATTGTTATCAATTAAACATTCAATTTCTATTTATTTCAATAATACATTTTGTTTTGATAAATAAATATTTAAAAAATTTAAATCATAAAAATAATACAAAATTATTCTTCAATAAAATCAAAAAGCAATCAATTTGTTTGTTAACCAAATTTGAGAAAAGAAGATAATATATTCTCATTACAAATAACTGATTTAATAAAAATTTATTCAACTCGTTTTTCTAATCACTAATCACATCACAAATCAACACAAATCATGGCTAATATAATGGCAAAGAGAAACGCAACACAAAGCGATCAATACATCGATGACGTGTACATACATCAGGGTTTTCGTGGCACAAATCAGCGAAATTATATCGAATGCTTTGAATCCAGAGACGAACAGATCAGACAATTTTGGAAACACCAGTATTATTCTTTCATGAAAGGGCAGATCAAAGTTGCGTTTCACATCAAAATCCCTCGAATTCTATATCTCGGACGACATAACGATTGCGAAGGGTTTGATGTGGAACCGAAGCGTTATTTTCTGAAGCAGAAAGAGTTTGGATTCCATCTATATATTAACTATGCGGGTATAATCAATTCGATATACTGTTTCAGGGATACTAATCATGTAATCGATTTTACAGATCCGACTTCAATCAATGACATCATTCCGCGATACAATCACGCGCCCGATATTACTACTAACGTCAATATGATTTTGGTTGGAAAAGAGATAATGATTACTGAGATAAGAGAGACCACAACAATAAGTTGCACGACATGTTACTTTCCTTATTTCGAACACAATAACAATAAGTACACGATTCAACCATTTCGGCACAAACCGGACAGATTTGGGATATTTGTGCGAAGAGGGGCTAAACTAATTTTGGGAGAAGAATGCAGAAAATGTGAGGCATATCCAAAAACTCAACATCATTTTCGAACACTTGTAATGAGTGGCGGGTTTCTAATGATTGAGGGAAGCATTACATTTCAATTCGTAAATAAAGGCTATGATAAGCATTCTAAAAACGATGTTGAGATAGCGTTGAATCTACGAATCGGTACAATAGCCAAATGGTCGACACCGATATTCTTCTTGGATGTGTTACAACCAATTAAACCACGAGAGTGTTCGCAGGTTTGGAGTTTACAACATGAACGCTATAAACAAGGTATACCTAATTCAGAGAAATGGGTATTAACGATACCGATAAATGCTTCGTTCGAAGTTCAACCATACCATATGGGAATATATGGCGTACAGACATATCAATACGAGCAGCCGTGGTATAGCGATGACTATCTCGAAAGGATTCAAAATGTATTGCCGCGAGTTCTTCAGAGTGATATTCAATTAGCACAAGGAATAAATCCAGAGATACTATGGAATAGAAGACCGTTGAATACAGTGATGACTTTGGGCGAAATTCGCAGATTTGACATTAGAATACGCATAGATCGGACTAACATTGCGAGTGATATTAGTTATGCGCGCGTTAGACATGCTATCTATAATCGCCGAAGAGATGTGCAGTTAAATTTTAACGAATACTCTTTCGAATATAACCAGGATATGCCACAATTTTTAAGAGAAGATCCAATCGGACGATACCAAAGTGGTCGCAGACATGTTATGATTTGGGCGTATAATGATAGTGGCCGTACTATTTATGTGTTGATTGTTAGCGATCAATATTTTTATTAATCTTAGGATTAATAAAGTTTAATCATAATTAAAGTAATTATATTTTATTGATGTGTTTTTTATTTAAATCATTTTATAAGGACTTTAGTTAAAAATTTAGTTCATTATAATTAATTTTAGTTAACTATACAATTATAAGTTATTTTGTTTTAAACGTTTTGAATCACATAATATTATTGATATTTCGTCATTAGAAAAACTTTATTTCCAAATAATTTATTGACATATTTTATACAGAATACAGTGATTATTTTCCTAATCGCTAATCACATCCAAATCCATTCAATACTATTCTCAACAAATCCATTATCCAATTGTTCTGTAAATAATGGCATAACAATCAATGGTTTACAGAAATAAAACGTTTCGGTTAATGTATTATTCCCGCCGTGATGTATGACCAAATCAACTAATGGTAAAACTTTTGTTTGAGGAACTATTTTCTGTATATATTATCATGCAATTCATATCTATTATGTGCGCCTTTTGATACTATGAATCTATTTGGAGATTTTGAAAGAATAGAAACCAATTGAGTGATTAGTTCTATGTCTGCGCTTCCGAATGAACACATTGATAGAAATACTAGTTTCCCAGGTTTTGATTCTAACTTTTCTGGAATCGAAAATTGTCCATTCGTTGATCTGATTGCGGCATCAATTCATAAACATTATAATAGTGGGTTCAGTGTTGTTTAATTATTTTGGGAATAAATATATATTCAAAAAAAGATTTTCAAATAAAAGAAAGGTTTTGTTCAATTATTCAAATATTTGTTGCTAAATATAGTTAAACGGAAACAAAAGTGAATATTTGAGTATATCCGGGGTTATTTCAATAAAATTCCAATACCCTCCAAATATTTTAGGCTCAAAAAACCAAAAATTAATTTCACATAAATAATTAGTAAAGCATGGGTATTGTGAATTCAAATAATACGGATTTAAATAAATATACAATTTTTAATATGGATATAAGCGAGGGGTAAAATTTTCTTTAAGAGATTTGGTTTAGTTTCGGGGGAAAATCTTTGATAAATTTTATAATTTTATTTGAGAATAATTGAAAAATTCATTTAGAAATTCAAACTTTTTTTAAGTTCTTTGATATTTCTTTGAATAAATTAGCTATTATTCTCAAAGAATAATTCTTTGAGTATAATAAAATTCTTTGACTTTCTTTCATCAAAGAATATTTTACGCTTGAATATAAGAACTCGGTTTCACATTTATAGTAATAATTAAGAATTGGATTTTATGGAAATTTTCGTCAATCCCTTCCTTAAATAAAAATCGTTTCAAATATAAAGTTAACATAAAAGTTTCATTATTGCACTGATAGAAGTCAAAGGTAAAGCAAAGTTAAAGAAATATTAAATAATAGCACGTATAGTATCATTATATGTCGATTATTAAATTAATATACGTATACATTTGATAAGATAATGTTGTAAAGTCTTTATGCGCGTTTAAACAATGAGTTGCATTATTTTTACGGTTATATTAAAGCGAAAATAATTAACTGAATTTTTAATACTTTGCTAAATACTTTAATCCAGTAAAATGTATTTTAATCAATTAACTCTTACTGTTATTTATTGCGAATATATTTCATATCTGTATACTCAACCACTGTTTTGCAACACAACACAATTTGATAGCTGTTATAATTTTGGTCCTAACCTTGTGATACGAAAGGATAATTGGGTTTGGATTTATAATCCAATCACTAAACAAATGAATGAACCGATAAAGCATTCAAAGTTATTAGGAAAGGGTTTGTGATTATATTCAAATATTTTACAATCAAAATCTTTAGCTAAGTTTAAATCTATAGCCAAATCTTTATTTAATAATTAGATTCGTTGACAATAAAGACCAGTTTCTATATTAATAACATTCCAAAGTGTCGTCAATGGTCTGAAAAATGCGCTCAAATGGAAAAAGCGATAAATTTGGTGCCACTTTTAATCTTTGATAATAACGAAAAGTATGAATTTCCGAGTGTTATGAAAATCAAAGTTAATGGCGAATATGTGATAATGGATAACAATATTCGTTATCCATGGAAAATGGAAAATATTTGGCCGTTATATTGGGATCATAAGTCAAACGAAGACAGATCATCGGTTTATTGGCCACAATCGTATGAAGTATTGTTTATTGAAGGAAACGGTAACAAAGATTCGTCCGCTATTTTATACAATAAGATAACTGACAATGAATGGTGGAAATCAATGTACAAACAGAATATCTTCACTAATATTCACTTTATTGGTATGTTTTACTTTCTAAATGATGGACAGGTATATGCGTTGGCAGACAATCGAAATGATGGCAATCGAGACACAAAGCTTTATAATATTTTATTGAGTGGCCGTCCAATTAGGATTAAAGAGAATGTTTGTCTTATCATATTATTAAATTAAATATATTTTTATTCATAATTATTAATCTTATTCAGAGCATTGGATTAAAAAAGTTTTTTGGCTGTAAATTAGAGTTAACAGAGACAACACACGCAACAGAAACCACAACCAAATATAAAGAATATATTCCCGAAGAAAGTAAACTCATAACTAATAACAATCATTCCGTTAGTCTTACTGTTATAGTGATTGTATTATTAGTATTGATTTTTGTTGCGGCTTTGATTGCAATCATCGTATTTATAGTAATCAGGAAAATAAAAAGTACGGTATTATGATATTAATGAAGTTATTTAGTGTAATATTTATTAATTATATACGCTTTTAATAGAAAATAATGAATCAAACGTATCAACAGTTAGTAATAACGATCCAACAGATACTGTTAGTACTTCTTCATCGATTTATACAATTGATTCAAATACTGGAATGAATGTCAACCCTAAATAAAATATCTTTAATTTTATATCCAATATTTGAAATGAGATGTGATTTTTGAATAAAAAAATTTTCTATAAAATATTAATTTAATTGAGTTTTTTCATTTTACGTCTAATCTCCAAAAATATTATGTTATTTTACCTTAAATTCAATTAATTATTCGTTGCTTTAATAATTTTTTATGTAATAAAGAGTTTTTGTGTTTAACTTTTTTATTTCTATTTATAATAACTAGTAAATGGCTTATCGTTTAAGAAAGTTAACAAAATAATCGGTTAAATGAAATAATATTGATTTATAATTTATAATGAATGTATTTTAATAATACTTATATTTGTTAGAAGTGACACATGAATTGAAATAAAATATTATGTGAGCTTAAAAATTCATTAAAATTATTTTACAAATGTTTCGAAATTGCTATAAATATTTTATAATTGTTTTAAAAGAGATCAGTAATCGCTAAATAATATTAAATAGAAAACCTATTATGATATAAATAATTAATAATTATAACCATCATTATAATCGTCATATAAATCCAAATCGTGTTCGTTATCATCCAATTCGTCATCGAATGCAACCAATTTATACTGTTTATCGTTATTCGTATCACTAGTATTATTACCCGAACCGCTAGCTGTTGGCCAATCACACAACTCTTCCACTTTTACCGATTTAGTTGTATTTTTCACTATATATTTCGTAGTATTTTTCACAACATGCTCTACAATCGAAATTTCTGGTTGTCTTTGCTGTTCTTTTATTTTACTTCTGTCTGTCGATTGTAAACTTAATGCTTGCGCCACTTCTTCATTGGTTTGAATGCTCATAATACGATCGAAAGAGTCGTCCACTACTTTTCTTTTCGCCGAATAACTAACATTACTGCTAACATCAAAGTTTGGCACATTATTAGTAGGATTGTTGGAAACATTTTTGAACAATATATCGCTAATCTTCTGTCTCCACCTGTCCTGATGACATCCATCCCAAAACACTTGTCCACAATCCGTGCAAATCAGAAATTGTCGCACTTTTTCAAACACTGATACGTGAAAACTTTCGAACTTAACTTTAACGCCATTCTGTAGCATTGGATTATGGCTATTATACAAACGCTTTAACTCGAAGTCAGTCTTTCGAGCAAAACAATCGCAATTACATTTCGGACATCGCGTGAACAGGTCTTCGACCGTAACTTTTACGTTATACCGAAGCAAAACGGTTTGCATTTGTTCATAAGCGCTGGCATTGTTGTTCACGCGATAACACATACCTTTCCTCACGTGATGTTTGAGCCGATCGTACGGCTGACCACAAGTGAGCAAAACTCGATCCTCATTGACAGCCACTCGCGCCGCTTTGTGATGGTCTTCGTCAGTCTCAAGAATATGAACGTCAGCGCCACAAATGCGAAGATATCTTCCCATTCCCTGAAGCATTGTGTCCACAACGCATCGAAACTGTTTGACACGCGTTTGATCGAATGTAACGTTAGAATGTCCGTCATCTTTATCTTCATATTTAGTCAAATGCAGCTTCGAATTCACTATTTTTCCCGCTAAAAACTTATCGATAAATCTGCCATAATTAGTATTATTTTCCACAAAAAACTGTTCGATTTTGCTGTAAATTTCGATCAAACAAAATGCGTCGAGAGCTGCATATTGTATCTGCGCTTCGCGTAACGGTCTTCGCTCCCAATCAGAAAACTGTTCAGATTTGTTCAATGGTTTACCAAGAAATAGAAAAACAACTTTCGATAAACCCTTCAGCTCTTGTTTAAAAGCTTCTCCTATAGACATCTCGTCGACAATAGTAGGATATTCGCTTAAAAGTAAATCAGTGAACTTCATTAAGTCGAGAACGCGTTTAGTTTTCATTTCGCCAGTCATTCCAATATTTCGAAATACTGTGTCATTTAATACTGTCATATCATTCTTGAAACTGAAACCAAGTTTTAACAGCTTTTCGGAATTTAAAACGTCATCAATGAAAGTACGCCAACACTTCTTAGAATGAGTTAACTTAGGAATATCTATAATGAAACACGACTTACGAGTCGCCACTTGTAAGATAGACATTCGTTGCGTCGAAGAACTCGAGTTTCCCATAATTGGCTTCCATTCGGCGTCCATTCCTATAACATCCAATTCAGTAGTTTTTAATTCATTTAAAAAGTTTTCAAACTTCTTGTCATTATTCACAAAAAATATGTCATCAATAATACTAAGACTGAGCTGATAATAGTTGTCTAAATTATGTTTATCTTCACTCCAATCACTATTTATGGCGTCAATCGCTGATTCTTTCATATTACGAATCGCTTGCGGTCTTTTATGTTTGGGTATGTTATAAATATTCGCCCATTTAATCGCTTCATTATAATCACCATTGCATACCATTTCAAAAACCAGTTCTTCGCGCAGTGCGCTGTCATTACCGACGCATTGCTCAACCATTTCAGCGAAACTTCCTTCAGACAGACCGCCTTCAACATACTTTTTATACAACAAATATCTCAGTTGTTTAGAGCTTCGATTTTTGATGATATTTGGACACGAACTCTCGTCTATGTTATACTGTTTAAGTAAGCGATACACATATTTCTGTATCTGTTTTGGCATTAATTTATCTGATTTCGTGTCAGGTATTCGTCGACGCATATCATCGACATAATTACTATCAACAAATAATCGATCGAAAACACTGATCAATTGGAAGCCATAAGTGTTTGGATCGCGGCGTATATAGTCTTCGGCGAGCGTTAACTTGTCTTGAAGTACGAGCGGAACCGCTATTTGTTCGATTTCGAAGTGTTGCTGAAGATTAAGTCGAATCACTAATAATGCCGATTCGAAATATCGATGCTCTCGAAGTAAATCATATACAATAGTGACGAGAGTTTTGCGATCGATTTGACTGATGCCAAACACTTCGTCGATGACGTCAACCCACGCTCTGTTGCACTTCTTGATCATTAGTCGCAACGCATCCATTCGAAGCTCTGGTGTCAATAGTTGTCGAAGATGTTCACTGTTTCGCGACGTTTTTACGAAATCTTTGAGCTGATCCAGGATTACGTATGGCAGCGATGTCTTTACAGTGCTTTGTTTGAACGGTATATTTGAGAGTTGATTCATCATCTCAAGCGTGTCTGCGAATACGTTCGGCGAACTGTTTAGAAATTGTCTGATCTCTTCGACGTGTGAGCCATCTCTTCGCGTAAATCTGTAATTAATTGATGATCGAATTGATGACAATCTATTGCTATTCGTGTTTTGATTCATTATTGATATTTGATATTTGATTCTAAACCGAAAAATGATAAATAGTTAAATAACAGTTGATATTAATTGATATTTAATTTGTTGAATTGTTGGCTAAATGTCACGAAATGAATGTACAATTTAAATACGATATCAATTGTTATGTTATGTAACGGTTAGTGAAAGCAATAGTTTAAGTGTTTTGCACGTGTTTCGTGTATTTGTTTGTATATAATGATGAAATCGTGTGTTTTTATTCACGTTTTGTATGATATATATGTACCATGCGTTTCAGTTATAAACGTTAAAATTGTTAAACTTTACATTGGCTTCAAGTTTCTATATAATAAAAATTAACACTTCATATAAAAACTTATTTAACAAAAAATTTACGTATCATATATTTAATCATTTAATTACATATTACTGACGATCGTATCCCTTATCAAAAAAACAATCATCATTTCCAAAAGTATTGGATTTCCTGTGGGAAATTAAAATTTTATTTGGTTAAAATATATTTGTAATAATTATGAGACATTTATAATAAGCATAACAGAGTCTAATAGAATGCTTCTGACACTTAATATATTAGCAATTTTGTGCATTTTTCAGTGTTTAGAGGTATTATTATATTGAAACTTATTTTCGTTTAATTTATATAAATTTAAATTAAAGGCTAAAGAGGTAGACATAACACATAGAGTGAGTCTCGATATTAAAATTCGCGATATATAATGCGCACGTGAATCTACATGTGACATAGTGGTTGTATACAATGCCATCTGTGTTACGCGTCGTTTATTCTCAAATTACAGTAAATATTCATTTTATAATTGTGTCAATTAATCGTCTATTTTAATCAAATATTTTTCTTTAACGCAATAAATAATAATAACATTTGTATTAATAAACACGTATGATATAAGAAACCGGACAATAAAATCGTAATTAACTATAAAAATGTCGAATCGTGTGCTCAAGAAGTTATACGGAGATAACAGTGATCTGAGAGTGAACTCAAACATAAACAACGATAACATACCGATAGAATTGAGCGGCGATTCGGACAGCGATTCGGTCACCAATAATGCCCACAACAACGCCAAACCGAAGACACATAAAAAGGGCAAAAAACTGGCGATCAATCGTTTCGAATTAGTAAATACTAATTATTTCGTTTAAATTGATTTTATTATAATTAATATTTCATTTTCCCTTTTTTTAGTTAAATAATTTCGAGCATAACTCGATGTCAGACACGGAAGCGAAAGAAGACGACGATAAGGACAACGATTCGGTTCAAAACGTGAAATTCTCGGCTGAATATTGCGGCGAAAGTAAGAGTCGTCTCGAGAAACAGGACTCAACGCAAAGTACCGACAGTTTAAAGAAAAAGCGTAAGAAGAAGAAGAAGGTTCGGTCGCAGAAGAGTTTGGAGAACGAGTTGGACGACATTGAGGCGACTGTCGAAGAGGTTAATAAAATGTTAGGCAATACCAGTAACGATAATATGGTCGAAAGCTCTAGTCATCATCACAACAGTTCGAGACATCATCAGTCGTCGCACAAGAGAAGTGTGCTTCACGTCGAACACAGACATTTGAATGCGGAGAATGAGATGAAGCGGTTTTTCGGCTCAAAAGTGATTCAAGCGGAACAGCTGTCTGCGGGCAGACGTCGTGGTAGAGGCAGACCTAGTATTAGCCGCTCGTGGGTTCTCGTTAATCCGCGAAACTGGCAAAACGTGGGCAAAATTGGTTTATCGATGCAACACATGGACACGAAGGAAGACGTGTACTATTTTAATATAGTGCACAGTAAGAGCTACCAAACGGTTCAGTTCCAGTTCTTGGATGCCGTCGAGAGCTATAATCCCGACAATTTGGTGGCCATTCTTAACGCATATCCATACCATATCGACACTCTTCTTCAGTTCAGTGATGTCTGCAAAATGGCTGAAGACCATCAGATGGCCGCTGAACTCATCGGTAAATTGATTTATTTTAACTTTTAATTGTTTTGTTTTTGATTAATATTGAATAAATTTTATTATTTATTTATTTATTTAAAGAATTAGCGTTTTTTAATATTATTATTTATTTTAAATTAAAGAAAGAGCGTTGTATTGCATCGAACATATCTTTCATCCACTATTCAACGTAACTCAAGCCAATTGCAGATTAGACTATCGAAGACCAGAGAATCGCGCGTTTTATATAGCGCTGTTCAAACACTTGTCGTTTGTTGGACAGCGAGGATGCAATCGAACCGCTTTAGAGTTTTGTAAATTAATTCTTGGGTAAAAAATAACTTTTAAGTTTTAAAGAATTACAAAAATTAACGTTTTTATTATACGTTTAGTCTCGATATAGACGGTGACCCGCTATCTGTGTTATTGATGATCGATTATTACGCACTTCGGAGCGAGCAATACGAGTATCTCATACAGCTTTACGACGAATGGCAGTCGCAGCGAAATCTGTCGCTTTTACCGAATTTTCGATATTCAGTAGCGTTAGCGCTGTATTACGCGTCGCATTTGACACAAGACGATAGTTTGATCGAACGCTCGAATCGTGAATTGCAAGACGCGTTAATGATGTTTCCCGAAATGTTGTTTGAATTGCTGGACAAGTGTAGTGTCGAACCGGACGCTGTTGTCTTGAGCTGTAAATTTTTCGTTATGAATCCGCACAAAATTCCGCAAGCAATTAATCAGTTAATAAAGTTATACGTCGGACGTTGTCATCTGTTATGGAAGGACAAGGATATTATGCTTTGGCTCGAGACGAACGTTCGCGAAGTTATCAAACGTGTGAAAACTGGTTGCGATCCGTTCGTTACGATATGTAAAGAAAAGTACGTATGCGGAGCTGTTTGCTATGGTTTGCAGTATTTTTAATCTTTAATTTTGATTGTTTTTTTGTAGACGTAAGAAATATTTCAGTCACGGAACGCCGAGAAATGTTTTACGACACGTAATACTTTCGGGCATCAAAGACGCGACACTCGCTTTGCCACCAGTAAATATATTTGATCAGTTTTTTATTTTTTAAATTAATTTTTTGCTAAATCACGTTAGGATTTGGCAAAAACTGCAATATTTGGATTCGATCCGTTGCCACCACTCGACTCAATCGAATCTTATACGAGAACTGTGGTGTCGAACCAGACTGAAGCCAGTGATCACGGGTTGTTAAGTGTATTCCTGAGGTCATGGCTGCCGGACTTTAATATCGACGAACTCGCGGGCAGAACTCGTGGCGCGAACAGACATAACGAAGACGCGGCTGCAGATGCGGGTGCTGTCGCTCAACGAGAACCAGGAGATACTAATGACCTGCGAAGGAGCGTCACTTCGCTTTTGGACGCTATGCGAGATCTGCTCAGCAATATTCATATGGCAGATATTCCTGCGGAGGGAGACGTCGAGAGTGATGACGACGATAGCGACGAAAATCGATGAAAACGTATTTTTTTGGTGTATTAAACAGATTATATTATATCCGAATGAAGTTTATTGTATTTTATTCCGTTTTAATGGTGGCTTAATGTGTGTTATTTTTTGTAAGTTAATTGGATTGAAAGGTTTGTTTGGCCGATATATGAATTTTGTTTCGCTTTCATTTCGATGATATTTATTCTCACATAATATGATGAAATATGATATAAAAATACAAATATGCATTTCTGTATATGAAATTTAATAACTTTTTTTGTCGTTTCGATTTCTAATTTATATATCTGTGTATAAAAAATGATTAAACTATTAGTTTTTTATGACCAAAAAATGCGTTTGATATATACTTTATTTCTAATAAATTCACGAGACATCATAATAATGAATGATTAAACGGAAATAATGGAATTTTATTTACATATTATTAACGTTATAAAATCAAAAAACATGCATGATTTATGGTAACAAACAAAAAGTGACATTAAAACACTCTGTGTTAATGCGAGAAATTATTTGTGAGTTTTGTGTAAATAATTGATTTTTGAAAAATAATATATGTTTATCGGAAAAAAATTTGTCAAATAAATGAAAAGAAATATATGGTAACATAATCTAAAAAAATATCAGTTCAAACAATTTTACTCAAAAAGTTGAGTTTATATCGTTGACACGATTTGTCGATCGATCTCACAGACACTAACACAACATCGTTGACAGTCAACTGATTGTTTTCGCACTCACTCGGCCTCAGATGACCGGTAAAGCCACCATTCAGACCGCAATCGATGAACGCGCCGATCGGCGTCACGTTAACCACTTTGCCCTTTAATTCGATGCCCACTTCTAACTCATAGAAATACTGGACCCTATTCTGTACGTAATGATCGGCGAAGTTGGCAACAGTTCTGCACTCAGAATCACTTTTATTACGCAAACACTCAATTATCAGTTTCATATTCGGTATATTTGTTTCCAAATGTTCGGCTAACCCTTGAAGATTAAACTTTCGGAAGATTTCCAACATTTTATGTTTAATAGTCGGCGATCCTATCTCTTCCTTTGTGGCACCGATTAGTTTCAGGTAATTATTCGCCACAATATACGATTCCGGGTGTATCGCAGTGGCGTCGAAAGGGTCATAATCGTCGATATTCACGAAATTTTTTCGTTTATTCGATATGAGATCATTTAAATATTGGTCGCACGACTTTTGTTGTCGGTTAGCGGTTGGCATAATCTTAATAAAGCCGATACACTGTTCGTACTGTTTAAAACCTAACTCTATAACATCTTGTAATTGAGATCTACTGGTGAAATGTCCGTCACTCGTCCTCTTATTGATAATAATATGCGCGATATCTGCGTCCAAATCAGAAACTTTGCTCAGCATATCGACCGACGTTTCGTTAATATCCACACCACTAAAGCTGACACTTTCGACCACAGTTTCGTTGAAAACTCTGTTCACTTGTTCGTCGCTAATGTCCTTAATATACATACCGATGTCAAGCTTTTTCGGGCGACACTTCATCAATATATTGAGAGGATTTTGAAGTCTATGCGCGATAACGATAGAGCGATACATATAAGACGGAAAATCCCCGAAACCTTTCTTCGCTTCGTCTGACGTGCAATAAAAATTCAGACCTCTATCGGACACAACTTTGTAGTTAACTTCAAATGGTTTAAAAAATCCGGAACGTATGCGTTGTTGGAGAAAATCCTCAAACTTTCGAAATCCGTTATCGTTTCCCAAAGCTATAAACGTGGGACCACTTTCTTTAAGCAAATTTAACAGATAATACGCAGTCATGTCTTGATGTTGAGTGGTGTCAAGTTTCACAATACGATGATTGATAGGTACGCCACACGGAGACACAACAGCCACTCTGTAACCATTATCATAGCCTGGATCGACACCAATAATTGTTGTGTGTTTTATCGGCGGCTCCTGAAGCAGTTGGCGGACATTATTGCGAAACACGTTCAGTGCGGTTGAGTGCGCTTTACGGCGCAATTCGACGCGAATATATTCGGTAAGACATGGCTTAAGATAATTGTTCCACGCTTTTCGTACACAAATCGCAAGAAAATCAGCCAAAATTAGGTTCCATTTTTCGAAACACATGTCCATTAGTTTATTGAGTATAGGAATTGGAAAATCAACGTAAACCTTCAGTACACCACACGCTTCCCCTCTTTCAATAGGCATCAACTTATCAGCATTTACTTCATTGATCGTCTTTTTAAATGAATTGAATTTGAGGTACTTTTCGATCATCGAAGAATTTTGCGATGGATTCTGCGGATTACACAACAGTTCTTTGGCTTTTTCGTGATCGAACGTCACCTCAATCGACGGTAAATGCATTTTACACGTAGCGATGAGAAACTGAAGAATATCACAGTTTTTGCTGATAATGTCGACAATAATCGCAGACCAGCCGTCTTTAATAGCTCTGATCGAATGAAGTCCAATCGAAAGCGGATTCAGAAAATCATTGGGATCGACATCTCTTCCCTCTAATAGTTCATAAGCAGAATCAGTTAATCCTAAACGTCGAGCTCTCATCGATTCTTCGTTATCTTTCATACA
The DNA here is from genome assembly GCA_034698025.1 of Phthiracarus crinitus. Classification (NCBI taxonomy): domain Eukaryota; kingdom Metazoa; phylum Arthropoda; class Arachnida; order Sarcoptiformes; family Phthiracaridae; genus Phthiracarus; species Phthiracarus crinitus. The sequence goes on along the minus strand of JAQGAW010001222.1, from coordinate 2,414 downwards.
AAACTCGTACAGATGTTCGACTTCGAACACAGTCCTGCATCGCTTCAACGCGTTCTCGATTTGCAGCGTCAGTTGATTCTGATTCCGAAGCATCGTTTCCACGTGTTTCGCTCTGTCGCGCGTCTCTATTAACTCTTTATATAAAGCGCTGATTTGCCAAACTTGATCGATATTGAGGTCAGATATCAGTGATTGACGATAGCGTGCGATGAATGGAACAGTGTTTTTGTCCGCCAAAAGATTGACCACATTTCGCGCAGAATTGATGTCAATTTTTAAACTGTCGGCAATAATTAAGATGTCATCCAAATGTTCGGCAGATTTGGGCGATGAAAATGTGGTCGCATTGACAGCGATTGTCCCGTTATTTGTTGCCGAGCTTTTTCTAACTTCACGTAAATATGATGTAATATCAGGCTCGGGCTTAACATCCGTTTTCAAGCAATTCTTCGGTTTTATATCAGCAATAACAGTATTTCGCATGAAAAACTCGTTGCCAAACCTATTGAATCGATCGGATTCGTAATCACTGCGAAACCGTGTAAATGATGAACTGCTTGACGTTGTACTAGAAGTGCTCGGTTCGCATATAACCGATTTCCATAAGAATTTGGAAGAGTTTGATGAACTATTTTGCAAATAATTAAACGGACGAAACGAATCATTTCTATTATTGCGATTCCCGTAAACGCGTGGATCCTTTTCGGCTACAATCGTAACATTATCTTCTTCGTCATCAGAGATCAGGATAACATCTTTTTGAGGTATACTTTGCTTAGCGTCGCACTCATTAATAATCATCAATTCGTCGTCGTCTTCATCTCGATTTTGTACTTTATCTGCTATGCTGTTGGCACTGCTCTCAACAATATTCTCATCAAATATAGTTTGAAAGCGATTGATATCAGATTTTTTATTCAAATTATGATTCAATTCCGCTTTATTTATTGTTCGGAATATGTTTACGTCTCCGTCGTCACAGTTTTCGTCGATAGAAATGAAATCGTTTTCATCAACAGATGGATTACGATTCAATTGATGATACGCGTCACTGTCTTTAAGATTATTTACTTCTTCAGACGTAAAATTATTTGTCTCCAGAATTTCTGATGTGTGAGAGTTTTGTTGCTGTTGTTGTTGACCATTATTGTTGACCAGATCTTTGACTGTATCAGCCGTTTCAATATTTTGTTCTTCACTATTAATTTGGTCGTCCTCTTCGTCGTCCGAAGACAGAGTGAACACATCGATGTGAACTCGCGGTAAAATCGCGTTACAAGTTTCCGGTTCCGCTTCGGCTTCATTCACGGCGTCAATAACTGGTTGTTCGTCGTCACTGCTATCATCCATAGATATTACGAAACGTGTTGTTGTTGTTGTCGTCGTCGTTGCCAATGCGGACGTGATTTTATTTGCATCGTTTTCGGCACAAACTACTCGAGACTTTAAAATCATAATATAAATTATATATTTAAAGTTGAAATAAGTTTTAAATCATACCACAAGATCATTGATAAGTGCAATCACTTCTTCGTCATCAGAGATCGGTATAATTTGTTCGACTGTATCAGTCGTTTCCATAGTTTGGTAATCCTCTTCTTCGTCAGATGAAAGTGTGAACACATCGATGTGAACTCGCGGTAAAATCGATTTAGAAGTTTTCGGTTCCGCTTCGACTGTATTCACTGCTTCACTGTTATCGACCGGAGAATCGGTGTCCGAATCGTCGCTCAATACTATCGGCGCACACGTGTTATCATTGTTTATGTTTGAACTCACAATCATATCACCACTATCTTCGTATCGCCTCTTCAGCACACGATTCGACATCATTTTATTGTAATTAATTACGATTTTATCGTCCGATTTCTAATATCATATGTGTTTAGTAAAATTAACGATTAATTCACACAATTAATCACACAATTAATGCTTGTTTATTGCGTAAACAAACGCTATTTTTTGTAATCACGTGTTTGTACGACATATCGATGTTTTCATTCATTATTTCTTTACACTTAAAACAGATGTCATATCAAACGATAGCGTTCTAATCAAATATGACGGCGACGTGAGAGAGCGTCTCTAAGTCTGTATAGAGACTAGTAATTTGTTGCAATGTTATCAGTACGACATACATATAACATGTTACGTATGACCAATGTTGTGCAGTATATGCCAAAATAATGAATAACTTACAAACCAATTACAAAACGTCATAATAATTAAGTATGACATGTTTTGAGGCATAGCATAAACTGTATTATAAGGCCGTTTTTATATCTTACGTAGTATTTTTCACTGATCGATTTTATTAACATTTACCAACTTATACTGGTGATGCACATATTAACCGGTTAACTTTTGACCTGACCGGTTAACCGGTTAAAGTTAAGGTTAAAGTTAAGAATTTG
>JAQGAW010001221.1:0-20642 GCA_034698025.1 Phthiracarus crinitus | reverse complement strand
CCAATTAAATATACGTTTTCATATCGATCTTGAGTGGTTTTAAGAAATCGTTAATTAACGATTTTCGCGTCCCTAATAATGAGTTAGAGACAATACGGATGATTTAAAATTCACAACTCATATAAACATTTTTAAAATAAAACTTGAAATATTTGTTTTTTAAATATTTTACAATAATTTGATATAAATTAAATTGTAAAATAACAGTTAACAATTTTTTAAATAAAATCCTATCTAAATAGTTCATAGTGATCTTAAAAGATAGTTTTCTCTGATTATTGTTACATAAATTAATAATAAATTTAGTGTTTTAAACTGATTTCAATAAACCTTTAATAATTTTTTAAAAAATATAAATATTCATATTATATATGCGAAATTAGGCTCAGCTAATGCCTACTCAGTAGGCTCTAGAATGAAAGATTAGAAATAGAGATAAGCTTTAGGAATAAACTTAGGCGGACCTATAAAGTCATAGACTTAGTCTTAGGCTCTAGGCTTTAAAGATTTTCCACCGATTATTTACTTTTTTTTGGAAAAATTCCAATGTTTATAAATTTATTAAAGCAATTTTGAAATTTTGAGTAATAAAAACTTTATAAATTATAAATATTGTATATACATTACAATAAGTAAAATTTTAAATTTTTACATTGGGATAGTATATTTTACATTATATTTAAAAAATATACGTAATAGAGCATAGAGGTTATGCAGGTTAAGTTTAGGCTGTAGGCTTAGGTTCCTAAAAATATTATAGGCTTAGTCTTTAGGCTTCAGATTATGAAAAAATGCAGGCTTACTGTAAGCTGAGTCTAAGCATAAGGTTAGGCCGTCTAAATTGGTGGTCTCTAATTCATATTTTTGAACATTTGAATGAATAAATTGAACTTAAAATTCTCTTGCTACACCAAAATCATTTACAGTGAACTTATAAGTTCTCGCGCATTTAATTAGAAATTGTTAAATTATTAATATTTTTTTAAAAAATTTGTTTGATATAATGGTTAAATATGAACTCATTTTTAGTTCTTCATAGTAATTATTTTCATTAATTTAAACTATATATTTGATAAACCATTGGTAATAAAGCGAACGAAACACAGACTGAAGTGAAAACATCTTCACTGAAAAGGTGTGTGATTATGTGAAATTTGTAATTTTCTTTAATAATAATCAATATATTAATATGTTTTTAAACAACAAAATTCTAAATATTGTATTGTTAAATTATTTTTAATAGATAAAATAAAACATTTTACTGTACTAAACAATTTACCAGATGTAAGATGAAGTTGTGCTTTGCTATTAAAATAAGTAGGAGAGAAAAAAGGACTAATGTATTATTATATTTAAAACAGAGGTTATCAAACGTTTTTTAAGGGACCAAAAATTTCAAACAAATTCTTTCCTTTTCCATTATTTATAAGAATATAATTTATTAAAAATTTCAAAACATTGAGAAAAATACAAGACTCCCGTTTTGTTATAATTTATAAGGCCTAGTCCTGACAATTTTTCCGAAAAAGTAATTTACAAATTAAAATATTATCTGAAAAACTATCAAATTTCATAAAGTAATTAATATAATTATGCAAAATAGCCATTAAATTTTTTAATGTTTATATATCTAGTGTTAGTTTAATATTTTTATTTTAAAACAACATATATATAGAATATAAATATTGAATAAAACTAAATTCTAAAGAAAATCCGTAGTTTTAATATTTTTTTTGGAAATTTATGTTTTTTTTCTGACGCTAATACGAACACAATCCCGTTAAATCACTATTTCGTGTTTAGCGTTGTCTACCTATTTTTACCATTTCGTTACATCAATAACATATTATTTTAATTATAGTAAATGTGTTTACCGGCAAAATATTGTATTTCGAAAACAAAAAAAAATTTCAGAAAACTCATGAGTGGGAACCGCTGAGTATGTGCAACACTGGTATTGCATGCGCCATTGCATTCAGCGACAAACGTTATCCAAATAAATCCACCTTTTTATCGATCTTAGGCAAGAGTATAAGAGTGTTGCATCGGATCGATCCATGCAAACCGAATATGTTTTCGTAATATAATGACAAATAAAACATATATCACACAATAGTGGCCATCACTGAAAATAATTTTAAGATAATTAAAACGCGAAATACGATTATTAATTAACGCTATAAACTATATAGTGATTTTAAAAATACCATAAATTTCTTAGAATATTTCTTAATTAAATGATATCGTAAAAGTATTTTTTGAAAACCGTTGAATGTTTTTTATTTTTTAAAAAATGCTTCAATTACAAAGTAAGGTGATATTTGGCATACTTTGGCCGATGATCATCGCTGTGGTAACATTTATTCCGCCTACGATTTGTTCGCCCACCACAGCTCATGTTGACGTTAACGAGTCGCCGAAAATTAATGACACAAACGATTTGAAAGGTAATTTGTAATTTAAAACTCGAAGCTAAATCTAATCAAACCCTAGGCAACCATAGACTAAAAATATGGGAATGAAAATAGTAAACAATTCTAGGTTTTTCTAGGTTTAAAGTTTACTCCAAATAAGTGTTTACTTGTTTGTGGCAAATATTGCCATAAAAATGGTATACAACGGCTAATCAACAGTTGATTACTCTACGTTTTGTAATTTGGTCTAATGAGCCATTATTTATCGCAACATAGTATATCATAGATTAAAATAGATCGATCCTCTAATAAAATAGTCTCCTAATTAATGAGTAAACATACTCAAAATATCTATACATACATTAAAGATGTGGCATTGAAAATAATTTACTCGAATCCAGTAATTAACTTATCGTTAAATTTATTCGTCTCGTTAATCGAGATTAATCGAAGTTAAAACCCGAAATGTGTTGTTTATTAGGTAATAACCACTCAAAGAAAGATCTTAATCAATATAACGCGACGGCTGATAAGCGATCGATAGATACGTCAGAGAAGATGCCGAAAGACGGTTATAAAACGATATTACGCAAACAAATTGGGTCCCAATTGCTAGATAAATATCATAAAGATTTTAATGGCAACGATGACAATCCTGTGGATCAATTAACGGAATTGAGTAAAGATAGGAATACGTCACGCATTAGCGATCATTTGATGGCAAACGAGTTTGATAGCAGTGATTCGTTTGCATCCGCAAACATATCGGATGGTAATCATGCGATACAACAATATAGTAAAGATTTAGTGAGTGGTCAAACGCAAGCATCGGCCTCCACGTCGTCGCCTGTACCGCAGTTTATTTTAAGTTAGTATTCAATAATGATTTTTTTAAGATTTTAGTTTTATTATGATACAGTTTATGTTAATTTATCGATTAGTTTTATAACTAACTGCGACTTTATGCGCCCACACATACTTATAGTCAATGTATATTGATCTTAATTTGAATTGATAGTTATCGATGAAAGGGATGGAGAAAATAAAAATATTTCTCAATTTGTTTAAAATTCAAACTAAAATATTCAAAAATTGAATGAAATAAATGCTTGAACGCTAATAGTTGGAGTGTTTTAAGAGATGATGTGCCAAACGCGAGCTCGGGCTATGTATGCTGTTTTAGATTTATGTTTAAATTAATCTCAAATATAAGTTAAAAATGAAAAATGATTGCCGTTTCAACACAAATTTTAAATATTCACCCATAAATCTAAATTCTTATTGAAAAACTTTGGGATAAATTGCGTGAGCGAATACTGTTATGAATAGAAACTAACGAAAATAAGACCGTTTCGATTTTATTTTAAATCGAACATAATTATAATTAAAAATTCATATTACATCATAGATAACTTATTTTTGTAAAAATTGGTAAAAAGTAATTTTTGGACGTCTATAGTAATGTTTTATATGAACAATAGCGGGCTCGAGCTTTCTCCATTTGATGCGCATAAAGTTAATAAGTAACACATCAAGTTGCAAAAAGTTGCACATCTACGTTAGTACGCCTCTATCTTCTGTATGTCTCTAAGGTATCCAAGCATTTACAGTAAAACGAAATTCATTTTCATTTTACTAACATTAATTTAAACTAAAACTTTAGTTTTGTATTTGACAAATCTCTGCGCATATTTCACTTCAAAAAATACAGTGAAGTAAAAGAAATAAAACAATACGTTCAAAGAACACTCTTTTGTAATTTTGACCTGATTTTATTTCATTATGACAAAAATATTGGGTTAATTTAATAGTATATAAAGCTTAATTCCACGGGGTATAGACCGTCTGAGCTAAAAATTAATTAAATATAGATATTAAGGTCTACCAATAATGAATTTCTGAATTTACAATATTAAATTACTAATTAATTAATATATCTTTCTCTTTAAAGCTATTTTTTAATTTTTTTCTAACATTTAGAGGGAAGTTTATTATTAAATGACAATATTACACTTATTAGGAGGGATAAGATTTTCCGGGAATAAAAAGTGGTTAAAAAGGAAGGGAATTCGGAAAATATACTAAAAGCAGAAATGGATCTATGAAAAATTTAACTATATTTGTTTTAAATTTTTAAAAATATTTAAATTTTCGCATAAAATATTTATTAAACTAATGAAAACGGGATGTTTTTGAGTATTTTCTTATATCCTGGATTATTTCCATAAAATGATAAAACCGAGAAAAACCGGGAAAATAAAACAATTTTTAATTAACTAGGTACGTTCAACAGAAGCTAAAATTTTAATCTTCCGGTTATATGATTTAAGATAAATACGGGATTTTCAATGAAACTCCTATCCTAACTCATTTCATAAGCAAGGAATTTTACATAAAATATTTTTTTATCGGTTATCGCCAATGAACGGAGAATTTTGTTGTAAGTTATACTTTTAAATATAAACTGTAATGTAGAATTTTTCAAATATTTTAATTAAGTTTTGGAAGTTTTAGAACCACTAAATTTTTATGATATGAAATAAGTAAAGTATTTATTAGATTAAATAAAAATAGTAACCAAAATAAATATATTTTAGGCTTTTATTCAAAATTTACTCATTATTTTCTTATAGACTTTTATATTATATTCAATATCTTATGCTATCAAGATTATTATTTCAAGTGCTTTAAATTACCGTAATAATGAAAAGTTATCAAAAAACAGAAAAATAAAACTTTCTATAGATCAAAGTTTTAGTTGTTTTTAGAAAAAAATTCAATAATTTGGTTTTTAAGAAAGTATTATATTCAATATTCCCACATAAGAAACTAAAAGATTTTATTAGCTTTACTCATTAGAGATAGCATATGTGTGGGATAATTTCAAAAACTTTCATTAATGGACAGTACTTTCATCTTAAACCGTATGAAATAAAGATGAAATAAACTGTGTTGCGAGTGATTGGATATCTTTCACTAAAAAGAAAATATATATACGCATACACATTGCTTACATAAGTTCGAAACACGTATGGAATGATAAAAATTATTTTTTCAATAAAAGTGGACATAAAAATATATGAAATGTATTTTTTTAAACTTCTATGTTAACTATTTTAAAACCGATTCTCATAAAGGTTTGCACATCGATTTTTTTGTGAACATGAATAGGAAGCGCAAAGATCTATAGTACTTAAGCGTTCATAGAGAAAAATGAATACTATGTTCTAATAGTAATAAGATATGCATGTTTATCGTCATCATAATTGAAACTTTCGAAAGTAAAAAATAATTTCTGCTCCGAATGCTATTGATTACAATCTCTTTACTCTTTAAATGGAGCTCTAGTTGCGTTAACCCACATTTCTATGACCTAATTATATAATGTATTCTGTCTATTGATTTTTGTTATCTTATTTACTATTGCGAAGTTCCTGGCGCTTCTGTTAGAATAATATTGAACGAAAAATTTTTGGAATTACGCGGCGAAGACTTTTCATAGAAGTTGTCGGTTTGTGAATCGGAAGCTTTTAGATTTGTGCACCCAATCATGTAAACAAAATTCGCTGAAAATCTGTTACGTTTCAGCGGTAATGTTAATAATGCATCGTTTGTCCAAATAATAGAGTCTGAAGTATTGTACTAGAAAAACAGTTAAAATCCGTTTTGTTACGGAAACAGATGCGCACACATCTTACTAGAAAATTAATTAGATTTTTCTTTAAATCGAAAAGTTCTGTTTATAGAAATTTCAAATAATGAAATTGGAATATAAAATATAATCTAATTCTTTAGGCAATAGTACTGATGAAAGAGTGGGTTTTTGCCTCAAGAATGTAATAAATAATCGATTATATTAAAACTGTTGCTGCTATATAACCAAAAGCATAGAAATGCGTTGAATGATTGAATGCGAAAAGTTTTCTCTCCAAAAAACGGATAAATTTAAATAAATATTTGAAAGGTTCTCTCTAACAAAAAAATGATCAAATGGAACTGGCATTAGAAGGGTTTAAATTGATAAGCAAAAGAATCGTGGGAGGCTTTCCAATGTCATATTGTATTCAGTTGTTTTAGCTTTAAAATTATCATTTGCCAACTTATACGAAACCAAACAATTAAATTACAGTAGCGTTACAAATCGAAATTCAAAGTTGGGTATAAAACGTTTGCATTAGATTATTCGTTAGAAGTTGCGCATTGTTTCCAACTCTATTTAGTTAAATTTTAGTTTGTTGACTTTTAATTATTGTTTAATTGTTTCAGAATAACTATGCCAAAAACGTTTATCTAATTAATTTTCTGATCTATATACTGGAACTTTGTTTATACAGTAATTTGTTAAATTATTTTGCAATCAATCAAATTTATTTAATTAGATTTAATATATTTCAATGGATATTAAAGCATATACATTAAAAATTTATTTATTTTATTAATTTTTGACATGGAAATAATTTTTCAGAATCAAAAATTAATTTTACTATACTAATAAAATAGTTAGCATTTTTAAAGTTTATATTTCATAAATTCGGAGAAAATAAAAGTCTCCCATTCTGTTTATTTTCTATATATTTAAGATAAATGCTATAAACAGTGATGGGTAATGCTCGAGCGGATGGCGCTCGGAGCTGAGAGTGAACGTTGGTTTAAAATATTTTAATTCCTTTTAAATATTTTAACGCAGTTTAGATTATACTGATTCATATCATAGTATTTTTTGATTTGTCTGTTCAAACATAAATTTTATTAATTTTTTATTCAAGATTACTCACAATTTAAAGCATACTTTACGTTCAGCGCTCGCGCGAGATAAAAAAAACTGTTCTAAACGTGTCTAAATAATAAATAGGGCTGTTAATAATTAAATAATGTCTGTCATAAAATGTTGAAAATTATATACAAAATTTTTAATTGATATCATGTCAATTTATTAATATTAAAAATGACGTTTATTATTGAACACCATAAGCTCGATCAGTGTTCACCATTAATTTTAAGATCGCATTAACGTTACTAAAAACCAAAACCTAAAAACCAAAAGATCTCAAAGCCTATAGAATTACATTGAATTAAAACACAAAAATAAAACTCAAAAGAATAGTTGATCATCAAGTCATTTAAAATTTTAGAAATTTGATGCGATGAGAAAGAAGTAGTATAAATATATATACTAATAGGTTTTGATTCTTGGAACTCGTAGAATAACGTGGGATCAAAACACAGTTATTCGAGCCGTAATTCATTATAGTTTGTTAACGAGAATAAGTATTCGTGTCAATAAAGCAAACAAACCGATACATTATTTACCATTTCCGAACAATAATAGCTCTCATTAATTCGAATGGATTGTAATCGAACCCACACTTAATATAATTAGTGTTTAACGCGACAAATCAGGTAAAACACGATTGAATGTTAAGCCAAATCAAGATTAGAATTAAAGAAATGCGAAAAACTTTCTATATTTGCGTTAAAAACTAGAATAAAATTGTGAGCTATATTTCGCGATAAAGAAAAAAACGTTATTCGCATAAATTTAATATACATGTAAGCAGACTCACTCTCATTATTTATCTTGTCATTGGTATTCGGGGTTTTTTTTTCGCTTAGCAATGAGACGATAATTGAGTTATGATAATTTTTATTCTCTCAAGCGATACTTGAATTCAAATCTATTACGAAACGTAAAGGTTTAAACTCAATTACGGCGCTATTTAAATAAAACTAGAAAAATAAAATTTTCCCTAATTATCCAATTAATATTATAATGCTATTTTCTTTCGTACGAAATACCCTATAAATTCAGATAATGCACAATCACTTCGCATAACGCCTTCGGAATATCAAAAAGGTTTCAAACAAAACCGCTACAAGCGATCGCAATACCGAAACCCGAATACATTGCACTCGAATATGGATGACTTGCTAAACATTCGTCGTGAACGCAGAGCGTTACGATTAAAGCGTAACACGAATTACGAAGATTTTCTCGCATCGCTCGCATCATTAGCTAAGGAACAAGAAGAAAGTGATAACTATAACGCGTACCCTATTCTCTCGAATGATATCAATATAGTCCCGGTTTCGCAAGCATTATATTCGTTACTCCAAGACCGATATGAACTCAACGATAATGGTTACGTTGATTTAGATAAACTAAACCAATATTATTACCCAAATAATATCCCAATCGTAGAAATTGATAGTAATGGTGAGCCATCATCGGCTGATGACGACATTAATCAAGAGTTACCAGCGATGGTTCAACCATACGCTCAACAAGTGATCCCTGTATTGCCGTATACGTTACCGAATCGATATCAGAGAATACGACGGTCTTATTATCGAAAGTATCACAACCCGTACACTATTTATGAGGCGATGAGGCGAAAGAAAAGCGCGAATAATTACTATTACGATACGGACAATGATTTAGACGGTTGGGGACGGATTGTTGCCGATAGAAACAACCAAAATGGTTACGAGGATAGCAGCGATGAGGCGAATAAGATCTATTCGTTGGCGTCGTTATTGGCATCCACTGAAACAAATCCGGATCAGTTGAATGAATACGCGAAACGATACAAACGGTCCACGAAATCAAATATAAGATTTATGTGAATCGTATTTAAAAAAATTAATATACATTACATTAAGTTATATCATAGCTTAGAAAAATGGTTATATGTTTATTATTATGAGTATTTGAAACATATTTTGAAAAGAGCTTATTCTTTAAATGTTTTTTGCGACAATTTTTCAATTTTAAATGTGTTGTGATTTTCTGCGACAATTTTTTCAATATTTTAAAAAATTGCTTCCTAACACTTTAATCTATTTTTCAAAGCAATTAATTACATTTTGATAATACGAAAAAATTAAACGGATTAATAATAAGGTAAATTAATTTAGTGGAAAAAAATAGTTAATTAAAACTGTTTAAAAGTAAAAGACGTTAAATAGTTTAAATGAAAAAATTTTAAAAAAACAAGTTACTATTCAATAATAAAAATATTATAAATGTTAATCACTTTAATCCTTTTTGCGAAAGCTATTCACATCAAGAGTTTAATACCCGTTATTTTTCACCAAATATATTGCACATAAATTTATTATAAAGGATCCATAAAAAAGACAACATATCTTTATTCTATGAAATAAGTATACGAACACTTGTGTATATATTTGCCAATAAGTTATTTAACATAATAGGTAACAATTTGGTACTATTATAAACATAAACAAATAAATAATATTCTTAATAACTTAATCGGAATCGCTTTTATCATTTAATAGTGAATTAAATGTTCAAATAAAAATATCGTTATGTATTGTTCATAAAATGTTTTTACTGTTTACCGGTTATTTCAACAATTAAACTATAAGTTTATTATTATATCAAAATACTAATAAATGTAGAATAAACACAAATAAACGTATCATTTTGTTAACGAAATTTCGTTTTATTTAATTATCATTGTATCTCATTTATCGTATAATTGAAGCTAAAAATTACATATTAATAATCAACTTTACTTGTCGTTCGACTTATTAAAACTGTTGTCAAGTATTGTAAAAAATTAAATCCAAAAACATACTGATAGAGCTTCTACTTGAACAGTATAGTATAAATTTAGAATTAATCAAAAAGCATTAAATAAATTCTAATACATAAAGCATTCTTATAATGGTTGGCAACAAATTCATGTTCGCATCATTTACCTTCAATAATAATATGGTATTATTTAAATGAGCTTCTATTGATTAGGTTACGTAATGTTGATTATGCTTTGCTCTATACATTTATATAATATTTTATTAATCAAAACTTTTCCTAATTTCGCATTTCGAAGAAAATTGTCTGAATAAAAGATTAAAACGATATTAAACTGGTCTTAATATACAGCATATAATTGCACTGTTTGTAAATGCGGTATATATAAATGATTGAATAGTTATTAGAAATAGATTGATAATTTGGAATGAAATCCGAAACGAATGAATTGAAAGTAGTATACAAATTATTATGTGCATAAAAATTTAATATTTTATCCTCCAATATATCTCATGATAGTTCTTATTTATTACATTGCATTTTCACAAAATTTTAATTTTAGTTTTTAACTTTATCGAAAAGTCAGTATCATTTTGATTCCTAGATTCAAAAATTATTCATTGAAATTACATTTTGAATTCTATTTTATAATGTTTTTAAATTTTAATGGCCAGCGAAATAAAAAAGCAAAAGTTAAGCCAAATTTAAATTTTACTTTATATCGAAGTGAAAGTAAAATTAAATTAAAATAAAAATTTTCTTGAAATATAAAGTTTGCTATATTTACGATATTTTATTTTCTAAGTTGTAAATAAAGGAATAAATATATATTTAAGTTAATTTTTAAAAAGTTTTTTAATATATTTGGATAAAATTCCTACAAATTAATTTTAGGGTAGTATATTATTTTTAGATTTTTATTAAGTAAATTTAATTTATATATTTAATTTTATTTTATAAATTTAGTTTTAATTTGTTAAAATAATATATTATACTTTCTAAATTAAATATTACAAACTGAAATGATCTCATAAAGTAAAAATTATAATGTTTTATAATAAAATTAATTTAACAAATTTAATTGATTTTTGAAATCAGGTTTCAGTGTAAAATTTTAAACTTTTATCAATATTTTAGATAATTTATATTGTATAAGTTTTGTAGAACATATTTAATAGGGCCTCAAAATGATAGCATTTACGACTTTTTTAAATTTTTAACTTTGAGCCTTATAAGCCATATTTTTGCATTTTTCTATGGGCACGAATCTCACAAAAAGGAGTTTTTTAACTCCTTTTATTATTGTTATTTTTAATGTCAATCGATAATTTGCAAGTTTATATGCAATTTTCCAAAAAAATTGAAAAATTATCTTTTAAATCCTATGAATATTTCGACCCCCATAAAATTTCGTTTAAAAAATATGAGGAAAAATTCATACACGAAATTTGTTTTACAAAATTTTCAATTTTTTATAATTGATGATTATTCTTTGGTTTATAGGAAAAGTCTTATAAAAATAAACACTATTTTTAATGCTGTTTTAGTAAATTTTATAATTATAATTTCTAAAATTTCTATTAAAATTGTAATATTTATCTTAAAATTTTAATTAACATTATCTGTTCATTTTAATAACTTTGTTAGAATACTAAGTTAATTTTATTATGAAATTTAAACCACCCTGAATTCAAATATATGATCCGCGAACCATCTAAGGAAAAAAAGTTATTTTATAAAATTATTTAAGTTGCGGATAATATTGTATAAGAAAAAAGTTTGAAAAGATTTTTTCATATTTATTTAAAAATTTTATAGCATTTAATCAAAACTTTCTTTTTTATTGTTTATAAGGCATCTTATAGTTCAAATTATTAAAATTTTAAAAATATTTAAATATTGTCGAATAGATAGTCTATATCCCTATAATATTCATAGGATTAAACGATAAATTTATTATAACTTCGATTTCATCATTTTTAATGTATAGATTCTTTAAAATAATTTACTTATAATTTTTTTTATAAGTTTAAGAACTGACATTTCTATTTCCAGTTTTAATCATGCACTAGACAATGGTCGTAGAAACCTAATACTGAATAAGCTAACACTAAATTATATTTTATTGTAATAAATATTTTTGGCATTTAATTTATTGTTTTTATAGTTGCCCAACAATATATTAATTTTATTTTAAAGCAAAAAAAGTACTCTTATATTAATTGTTTAATCGAAATTTATAACCTTAAGTACACATAGTGATGATCATCGGTTTAATGTTAAGAAAAATTTTAACTTTTAACCTTAACTCCGAAAATTTTTTTAACTTTAACCTTAACCGGTTAAGAAAATTATTAACTTTAACTCCAACTTCGTTAACTCGTGAGTTAACCGGTTAACTAATTTAAATTTTTAACAATTATTTTAGAATTATAAAGCAAGTTCTTTCAAAATAATCTCACAATTTTAAAGGTTTTGATAATTTTCAATTTCCATTTTTCTCAGATTAATCACTAAATTATTAAATTTAACTAATTTTTAAGTTATTTTATTTTAATTCTAATCCAAATTTAAAAATTTAATTTGAACAAAGACCCATTTCTTGCATATTTACATTGAATTTTATTAAATCGTGCAATTTTATTTGCAAAATATTCACTAAAAGCTTATATGAATCATATATTTATAGTTAAAATATTTTTTTAAGAGTTAAAAGTTAGCGGTAAACTTTTAGTTAATAGCTTAACCTTAACGGTTAAAAATATTTTAACTTTTAACTTAACTTATTCAGAATTTTTTAACTTTTAACTTTTAACTTAACCGAGTTAAATTTTTGGGTTAAAAGTTAACCGCTAAAATGCTCATCTCTATGTATTAGAGATCGAAATCTAGTCCATCGGGAATTTGGAGGGAGTGGGACTTTTTAAAAATAAGCGGGATAAAAGGCAGTAGAGCTAGAAATATGTCGAATTTGAGGGAACTTAAAGACGGGAGCGGATTCCGCGGGAATAGCGTAAAATTTTGCGGGAGTGAGAGTAAAAAATTAGACGTTTTTCGTCCTTTAATATGTATTGACGATTTAATAATAAGTAAAATTAACTTTCATTGTTCTTATCGAAATAACTATTTTCATTATTTTTACTCATTTTCTCAAAATGGTACGATATTGCACTAACTCTACCATAGTTACCATTACTTTATTGTTTCAAAAACATTAATTAACATTATATGTCACTATATATTGCCCAAAATTATATCATTGTAATATTTGTATTATTTGAAACTATATTTATATTTAACGTAATATATATTATTTCATATTATAAAATCAATATATAGTGACAGGTGGAGCTGAAATTCAGCTCTTGTTTTTTAGTTTAACTGATTCATATCAGCTAAGTTTTCGGCTCAAGCTTTGTATATTGAGAAGTATAAGTGTTTTGTTTGTTCAAAGTATTTTTACTTTTTCTGTGCTATTAATACATTTTTAATAAAATTCCAAATAAAAAACGATTAAATAATATTCATATAACAAAAATTCCAGCTTAACAGCTCATCTCATGTCTGTTGAAGTCTGTCTCAGCTTATTAATGGGAGTTAAATAATAAATCAGTTCAAATCTATTTTTACTGGGTTTCGAAGTTCTGCTTAATCTTAGTTTCTCGAGCTTAATCTCATCCCAATAAATAAAATTTATACATGGAAAATAATACTCAATTATTTTATAAATAAAGTTATTTACAGATTTGTTCAAATAAGTTATTTCGTAATATTTAAAATGATTATTAAACTAATATTT
This sequence comes from Phthiracarus crinitus, assembly GCA_034698025.1. NCBI lineage: Eukaryota > Metazoa > Arthropoda > Arachnida > Sarcoptiformes > Phthiracaridae > Phthiracarus > Phthiracarus crinitus. The sequence goes on along the minus strand of JAQGAW010001221.1, from coordinate 6,871 downwards.
CTATTTTGCGCGCTTTATAATGTAATATGGTTTACATTATTATATACAAAATACGAGACTATAATCAACTTGAAAACCGGAAATAATGAAATGATGACTACAAACCCGTCGTTGAGTTTTTGTATTGTAAACAAAAAGGAGTTTATTAAAATTAACAAAATAATAAAATCAAGCGAATCTTTAACCGATTATATATATAACTCGATATCAATTACAATCTTATTAGAAAATACACATGAATTACAAGTTTATAAAGAGAAAAATTTGATTAAAACCTCAAATCAATTTTCTCCACTTTGTTTGACTTATTTTAGCGGAAATGTATTAAATAATAATTTAACACAACGATTTGTAAAAGAATACAATATAAATATCACGGGTAATATAAATATTTCGTTAATTATACATCCAAGTTATACGACACCAACTTTGCATAAACACGATAGAATATTATGGTATTTTAAATCTCGAATACTTATGTATTTTTACATAATCATAGAAATATTACTTGAGTATCCGTACGAAACAAATTGTAAAGATTATTTGGGAGACAACGACCAGATAAATAATCATAACAAAAAATGCATAAACGAATACACTGTATATGAATATCCGACCAGTTTTTATTCAAATTATTTTGCAGACCAAGCATTGATTGTCAGAACTAAATCATCAGATTTATATTATACTCATTTACCGAAAATGGATTTAATAACATATTTATGTTCGATCGGCGGTGTAGTGTCCATGTGGTTCGGGTTTAATTGCTATAATGTCCAAAGAAAAATAACTTCACAAATCGCAACATTTTTGGAATATTTAAGTTTTGTCTATTGTTTTGGTCATAATTATAAACGATTAAAATTCATTTACAAATATTCTTATATATTTATGTATTCAATTAGTTTACTATTACTGTTAAGCTTAATGTTTATTCAAATTTATGGATTAATTGATGATTATTTTAAATTCAATATAATCACTCGAACAACATTTGAAAAGCAATATGTTTTACCAGAAATTCATATTTCATTCGCGATTTACTTTAATTACAGTCAATTATTGAAATTATACTCAAATACTCTATATTATCAAAATTATAAGTTACACTCCAAACAGCCAATTATAGGGAACAAAATATCAGCAGAACTTTATTATGGGTTAAAAACATTATCGGAAAATGGTTATCAAGAATTCACTAAATTGTTTTATTATTTTACCGATAATATCAAGTGTAGTATCGAAACAATACAACACCAGTCATACGATTGTTCGAATGCTTTTACACAGCACTTTGCCTTAAATTACAATAAATATTGTGTTTTTAATTTAAGATATTATTTTAATCGGAAAATAAACTCGAAATTTAAACAATTATTGTTGGAAAGAAAAACTAACAAAAATATTCGGAAAATAAGTTTTCGATTTTATTACAGACAAGTATTCGATAGAAAATACTATTATTACAACGATTTAATTTTAAAGGATCCATATCTTTTAAAATTTGTGAGCACCGAAAAGGTGTTCACTTTACAGCCATTGGTCAATACGGAACACACTTTACAGTATTCGGCTAATATTATGAAAAAAATAAATACTGTTAAAACTAAACTCAAATGTAATGATTACAATGAAAATAGATATGATTCACTATTTACTCAAACGACTGTTATTGAGTGCGCATATGATTGTTGGGTCAATTATTTTAGGAAAATCTATGGTTGTATTCCGATTCCACTGTTTATATTTTTAAGTGAATACAATACAGACATCGATGTCCGCAATAACATAACGCTATGTTGGTTTAATGATTATTGGTTTAATAATACAATGAATAATGCTTTGGTTCATTGCGTTAGAAGTTGTGATTTTCTTTGTCAATCTATTGATTTTAAAGTGAATCACAAATATAATAAATTGATTCGTAAAAAATATGGTTACAGTTTGGTCACAATAATGCCACAAATAACTTACATTAGAATAACTTCGGAGACAATAAAAATGAGTTTAATTGAATTTCTATGTAATTTTGGTGGAATTATTGGCTTTTGGTTTGGAATATCAATGATTTCAAGCGAATATATATTTACACTAATTATTATTTGTAGCAAATATTTATTCTCACTTTTCATTAAATTATTCACAACTTATATCATAAACTATGCAAATTTAGTCATTAAACGGTTGTGGTTAATAAATTTGTTAAAACTTTTTGTTTAAAAATTTAGATTTAGTTTTAAATTTTAGATTATCGTAAACTCTGAAACCCAATTTAGTACATACAAAGATTAGTTCATTCAATAAGTTTATTCATATTAAAGCTTATCACCGATGTTGGTATTCACCGCATTTATAGATACATTTATAGATTATAGAGTACTCTATTACCGGCTATAATCCTAGATATTTGAAAAAAATAAATTGGCAAACAACATAATCGAAACAAGACGTAAAGCTGTCTACAAAAGCAATGCATATAAAGAGCCATAAAAAGAGAAATATGACGTCACCCTTCAATTAAACTAAAAATCGGCCATTTAGTAAAGAAACGAATTCCCCGCAATCACCCATAAAAGAATAAATTAAATCCATTATACACAGCACCGTATAAAGTCATTAGTCAGGAATATGAGGTCAACTATACATTGGAAAATACTAACGGCTTAAGAATATCGTCACACATATCACAGTTGGAACCGTATCATCAACGTATTACAACCTCTTTAGTCGTGACCGATTTAGTGACCGAGTAGTCACACCTCTATTTCTGTACTGATTACTCATGACAGATAACATTATTAGCTCATACTACGTTACTAATACATTATCATATTCACATGTTTTGTGACTCACAGCTTATATTTAGTACTAAATTAGTCAATTATAAGCTATAACACACTTTTTAATCACTTCTATGTTAGCTTACAACTCGTGTACATCTCTCTGTATTATGAATACATTTATGGTATTGCTTTCCTTAATTAAGTGTGAATAAAGTAGTTTGTTTCGTGTTGCTTCGATTACAGTGCTTAAAGATAGCATCCACTAAGCGATACTGTGTCGCTAAAATATTTTTACACTAATTAATAATTGTAGCAAATATTTATGCTCACTTTTAATTAAATCATTCGCAACATAATTCAAAAACTTTGGAAATTTAAACATGAGTCTTATATTATAAATAAACATGTGCTTATCTCATATTTAAAATCTTTATTACACCTTGTGGTGAATATTTATTTATTTCGGCAAAATATTATTAATTATTCATTTGTAAAGTATGGCCAAAAAAACTTTCGCTTATATAAAATCTTCGTCAAGTTGTGTTTGTGTTAAATGAAAATTTTATTAACTGTTCAACCGTTAAATAATTTAATTTAATTAATAAAGTTTTATTGAATATAATTAAACTAATAAGTAATAATAATTTATCAATTTTTATAACATTTTCTCATCAAACTCAGAATAATAAAGAAGAAAACAATCTTTAAATTATGCAAAGAAATATAAGTGTTTTTCTATCAAAAGGTAAGTACAGATATGTCTACAATTGTCAACAACCCATCGCTGGCTTAAAAAGAAATTTGTTTGACTTTTTATAAAGTCAGCCCTCTTTTTGATTAATTCTTGTTTTTTAAGAAAAACATTTAAATATTAAACTTTTTTTATTTGGTTAGGTTAGTTTAGGTTAGGTTAGGTTAATCAGGTGTTCGCTATATTTTTCAGTAGATTTCTTAGATATTGAGCTTATAGTGTCGCTAACTTTTTTAAATGTAGACAAATAAAATGGCTTTAAAAACGGCACTAAATATATTTTTTGTTGTTATGTCTAAAGTATTCGAAACTATCTTTGAAAAAGTTGAACTCCGGGTCGTCGTATGAATAGCTGGTTAAAAATTTTAATTCGTTTAAATTTGCATAAATTTAATACGTAAATGACATTTATTTATACCTTTTGCCAAAAACAGACGATGCGATCACATTTAAAATCATTAAATATATATAATTATTTATGTAAATGGTTTATTCACGACTTCTTTCTTTAAAATATTCTCTATTGTTTGATCCACAGAAATATTTACCAGATTTAACAATTTTTCACTTGTGGCTAACTTTCTAAGATCAGTTAAGAAAACATATTTTTTGAAGAGAAAACATTTGTTAAGTAGCTTTTAATGTTTATTATAGATAGTGATCTTCGTTACCGGTCACGATAAAAAAATTTAATCGGCGGTTTTGACCGGTCTTAATGACATAACCGGCAAATAATAATTAAAATCGGCGGTCACAATCGGTTTTATAAAAAATTTTTGAATATAAGTGAAAGAATTCTTTCTAAGATGTTTGAATTTTAATAATATTAATTATTATAATAATATTTGAAACTCAAATTTTGAATTTTTTGCTCATAAATAATTTTCAAATTATGACTTTTAATTAGTGAGAAAATTTTTTGATCTATTACAGCAGTTTTTTCTTAATGGAGGCTTTAATTAAGAACATGTGATGCAAAATAATTGATATTTAACCTCAAAATTAATGCTATGAATAAAAATCATGTAATTTATAAGCAAAATTGAACAAAAAAGTCGCATTTCTCCGGTATTTATAGGTATTAATCGCAATTTAACCGGTAAATAATTTTTATAACGGCGGTCATTATCGGTCACTACCGGTCTTATAACCGGTAACGAAGATCACTAATTATAGAGTACATAGCTTTTCATATTTTGATATAACCTCATATATTTTAGTATTATACCATTACCCATGTGGAGTGCTAGACCAGGGTTGAACCCCTAGAAATTTGGAAAAATTTACTCCTCCACCAAATATTGAAAATGTAAAAATAGTCCAAACTTTAAAACTTGGTATAAAATTCTTTTAAATGTGATGACTTTCACACCCCTTTCCCTAAATATGGAGATTATGTGGTTATAACCCTCTCTAGATTTTTTATAAATTCAATAACTATGGTAAAAGTAGAGATGGGAAAAATTTTAAAATCTTATCCCATAATGTTTAAGGTCATTTTTAGTTCTGTCCTGTCCAGTCCCGAAAACTTATCATCTTTATTAATAGTAATATCTAAATTAGAATTAATAAATTATTATTATTAATTTATACCATATAAACTTATTCCCGTCTCGTTCCGATATTTCTTACCACAATCCTGTCCTAACAAATCCAGTAAAATTTTTCATATTTCCGATCATGTCACGTACCGATCTTTTTTGCATGTCTAACACTTATTTACCTAAGGTTTATAGCTCTATTGGTGTCCGATTCAGGAAATCTCAATTTTTTATGTATTTGTGTGAAATTAAATCGGATTTAAACGACATTTATTTTGAATTTAATAAATAATTTTTGGTTTGAGGTTAACTATTAAAGATTTCTAGGGGAAGGATATCCCTGAGCGAGCACTTTCCCATTAGATAAATATGTTTGTTTATACTGTAAAGATTTGGTCGATAGAATTAATACCTGGTTGCTAAATGTGCCACTTTTCAAAGACTAGCCAATGTCTGCCCGTAATCGGCAAATATAACATCCAATCAATTGTCTTGTGTAAACAATTTTTTAATTAACATATTTGGTCTTCCCATTAAATCAGTGTTTTTGGATTATTAAATGCTTTATTAATAAGCTCTAAATCCCTAATAAAAACAATAGGAATATTTCTCATTCATACCGTATAAATGGGACCATATTTTTCCTTTATTTGTGATATAATGATAAATTGATTTACTTTTGTTCCCCGGAAAACTATTATATGGTTATAAAATAAAATAAATTTAAAACTTATATTTATTCCAAAGTAATACTTACGTAAAATATTGCCGACAAACGGGTATGGAAATGGACCTTTCGGAAATTTATATACTTTAATATAAAAACGAACCAAATATAGCGTTAATAACCCAATAATTATAGTAATAATCCAGATTAAAATAGTGCCGGCAGTTATGTATAGGATTTTTAAAATTTTTAATAATTTTTATCTTTTACTTATAAAAATGAGAATCAGATAAATATTAACTTTTCAATTTAATAGATATATATAAAATAAAGGGTTCTATTTTTAACCCACAATTGATTTACATAAGAAATTGCTATACAGTAATATTTAACAATATCGTAAATAAAATCTATTAGTTTAGTGTTTTTAGCAAATCTTTAATCACACAATACCAACACTGTTCAAGCATAGCAAAATTTTTTTAATTCGATAAACAAATTCTTATCTATTGATAAAATGTGTTAAACCGTGAAGTAGTTTACTAAGTTAGTACGATATTTTGGTTTTTATGTGGATCTTATACTGTCATACCTACCACTACCACACATATCCTATAATTTAATATTAATTGGGATATGATTATATGCTATTTTTAATAAAAGGTAACTATTATTACCGGAAACTATATTTTAGTTCAATAAACTCAAAATGATTGCAGAAGTTCTAGAAATGAAGGAAAATTATAATCTATAAAAATGTGATTAAACTACATAAGTATTATTTTTAGGTATTATATAAAATATTCAAAATAATTAGCAATAATTATTTTTTATCTCAACTTTAATTTATTAATTAATGAAATAAAATATTTAAAATCATTAAAAATTATAATAAGTAGATTTATTCAATTTTTAGTCTTTAATATTATTTCATAAGGAGTAGAAGTGTTTAAAAAATTAATTTTAGGATTGGGTTCTAAATTAGCGGATCCATAACCATCTGGTAATTCAATTAAGTAATCATTAGTTGATTGTAGTAAACGTACAGTAAGTAAAAATAGATCTTCGAGCGCAAGCTTTTCTCCCAAACAAACTCTTCTTCCGATACCGAACGGTATAAATGCGGCAT
>JAQGAW010001220.1:0-20649 GCA_034698025.1 Phthiracarus crinitus | reverse complement strand
TAAACTTTATAATATTATGGTTTTATTGGTTTTTTATATTTTTATTAATTGATACTATTATATTACCTTTATATTAATGTGGATGAGTTTAATTAATACTAGTCAATCATATATTAATTGAATGAAATGTAAGGTTTTGGTATTAATATTTTAATTAATTTATATATACTTATATATTAATTAATTTTTATTTCATAAATAACTTCAAATTTTATAATATTTTTACAATGTTAACTTATTTGGTCTTTTTATGGTTTAATTATTGGATTGTATTAAAAAAACTTTATACAGATAATAAATAAATAATGCTTTAATAACCCAGCATAAGTGTACTTTTGTAAAGCGTAAAAAATCACTTTCACCTAGAGATGGTATAAGTAATACTATTGTCGTTTTAACTCCATTTATTATTGCTGTATTTGCTATTTTTTACTGATTATCGCTATAAATGCTAATTTGCTAGTTTAAATCCGATAATTTTTGCGTACCCCATAAATTTTCTGTTAAAAAACGAAAAAAATTATTTTCAAAGGGTTTACATTTCATTTTTAAATGATAGTTATTCTTTGATTTAAAGGATATTTCTTATAAAAATAAATGCTATTTTAATGTTATTATGTTTAATTTTAAAGCTATTTGTAGCGCTAATTTTGTATACTATAAATGCTATTTATTTGAGGCTCTAATAATATATTAATGTCAAAAATAATAGAGTATTATCAATGGTGGCAGCGATCACCAGTATAACCGAGTACTATAATCGAAGCTTTAATTGATTTAAGATATTGATGTGATTTGAGTGACGTAACACACGATTATCAAACCAAAAAAATCAAATTTAAGAATCAATGCTATTGCTATTCAAGTTGTTATATTAGAGATAGAAATTGAAACTTAAACTCCATTGGAATGGGATTGGAGTTCAGTTGTTTGGCTTGAAATTAGTGGTATTGGAGTAAAATTTTCAAATTTAATGTGGAATGGAGTGGAGTTGGAATATATTTTAAATGCTATCTGTTGTAGTCATTAATATATTTTTAGATTTGATATGGAGTTGAGCTCCTAGATATTGTGCTTTAAAAAAAATTACACACGTGAGCTTAATAATTTGTCCGAACACCTGAGCTTATTGTTGAACTTACAAGTAAAATAAATTTTCTAAGCAAAATTTTATAAATAACTAATTTTAAAATTTTATTTATATTGACTAAAATATTGACTTATGTAATATTGATTGTTATATTTTATGCAAATATTAAAATATTTCGTCAGACTAATCTATATTTAGATAAAATTGGGTATATTTTCTGTAACTTTTCTTTTATTAATGACTTTTCAAGCTCAAGAAGTACACTGGACTAAAACATGAGGTTGAGATTTAGATTTACCCTAAATCTATAAGTTGAGCTTGAATTGAGTTTAGCTTACTCTCATCATTAGTTATGACACTACAGTATTATGCATTGTTCTTAAATCATTTTGAAAATAAAAGTTAATCCTATGAATGTACGGTATTTATGATTCACAATGAAGTGAATAGACTAACACAATGTGTTAACCATATTTTTTTTGAGTTTTGTTAAGCTTTATAACTTAAATTGCAAATTAATTCGAAACAACATTTACAGTCAAATTTTGATGAAAAAGTGCAAAGTAAGTCCGATATCGAACTGTTACATAACAAATACACGCTTAAACTTTATCGCAACGAAATATTCATATTACTTCGTTTGGATAAATGCATTAACAAATCTAAAATTTCAATGTGTATACGCGCTCTGATATTCATCCAAAATTTTGTGTTTATCACCCAAATTCACTTTAAATATTTGTTAATATAAATTTTTAGTGTGTAACTTACGGCAACAGCGAAACAACACTAATCAATAGTATAGATTTTATTATCAAAAATGATCTCATCTGGATATTTGATGTGATGAGGGATTAACGTTTTTGAATATGAAAAATTTGAATACAATACTTTTAATAACAAATCATAACTTATTTCGTTAAATTGATTTTATTTAAACATATCTTAAATACTATTTACATATTCTGAGACAATGTGTATAATATGTTTAACATATTATGAATGAAATAATGTATTAATAACTCAATTACAACATAATATAACGAAATGAATATAAAGAATGGCATCGGATATTGTCTGAAATTGGCATTAGAAAACGATTCAATAAAAGAATAGTTGAAATAAAAGCGTTAAACATATGTAATGATTAAGGATAGGACTTATGACAGTTTATTTCTGTTATAATATGACGATTACTTAAATATGACAGCAAAAACAATTATTTTTTGGTAAAACTAAGACTGATTTGATTTACAGTATAAATGAAAACTTACTTTAAAATTTGCAACAAATTGTTAAAAAACAAATAAAGAAAACAACATGATTTAATATAATTTCTGTTTCAATATAACCCCAATTCAAAGCTAAACGAAAACGCTTTATTCGGTTTGCATTTTCAAAAATAAATCTTAAAGCCATATGTTTTATGACTAAATGATTAAAAAAAATATGACTTTGATAAATAATGCTTAAATGAAGTAACATTTATGTGTTTTTAGCTTATTTCCTATATAAATGTCTGCTACTAAGACATCATAAATAAAAATTGATTTGTCATAAAATTCCTATCCTGAGTAATGTTAAGACCAAAAATTGAAATAAAATGAGACATTCGAAAAATAAAAAACATTAATTAGATTGGTTTTGCCCAAAATTAAATAATCCCCAAATTTGAATCTAATCACAATTAATTTCAATATTTTCCACTTCTCGGATGTTGTGGTTGTTGCCAATGTGACTGACCGTCTGGTTCCTGTCTTTTATAACGTTTATCTGGTCGTGAATATAGAGCAGCGACATCAGCGTTGAGCGTGATTTCATTAGCCTCACGAAAGCCTTCATTTATTGTACCCCTAGTAAGCCTTTGTGGATGATTTTGATGATCAAGTGTTTCCAGACGAGCTAAACCCGGCTTATAGGATCCCGAATGAATACCCGTTGACTGTAACTGAGACCATGCAGAAGCGTATTTTTGATAGAAACCACTGTGATCACCACTGCTGTCAAATGAGCTTATTGTGTGAGCGTCTAACGCATTATGACTGTTTTTTAACCTAATTTTTGATCAAAAAACTTTAAAACAAATTGGATGTGATGACGCGGATTATAGCGTATGACATAACAGCATGCAAACCTTACTTATGTACCTATCAAGTATATCAAGTGCTATCACATGCCGTGCATTGCCCATCACTAGATTTTATTATTTAGATTAGTTTTTGAAACAAACGGTACCGAATCGTACTTAACGTTATAAGCTTAGTAAGTATAGAATAGTCTATAGACTTAGGTTAATGTATTAGTCTGATGCCCTCTCACCTATTTTGAGATTATTTGATAGCTCAATAGTTAGGCATGTATGTTGAATGAGTAGCAGGACTATCCCTCCACAGCGCACTCACGGTTGCGCTTCTCTTCTTTGAAGTGACGCTATTTATAAATAACAGTAATAATTACTGTAAAAGCAATCGTTAGCCATGCAAATATGTGAAGGGCAATGACTTTACAGTTAATGAAAATATTTATTGTCATCAATAATTACGAATCAGTTTTTACCTGCGAACTATAATAACAACTATAGTAATAACGGCAGCGAGAAAAACAAAACCACCAAAAACTCCTAAAGCGATAATTCCTCCCATATTGAGACGAGCTGTGGCCGCTTTGTTATTCGACCGCAAACTATCGCCGATTTCATTGTCTTGTGCGCGAATCACAGAAACTGTTGGACGAGTTGCGCGTGTTTTAGATAAAGGCTTCCGAGTTGTTGTTGAAGTTGTTGTACTAATGCTCGTCGAACTAATTACTGATTTTCTTGTATTAATATAAGATGATTGAGGAGGCGATGCCGTGCTTGATATGGGAATCAACGAAATCTGTGGCGGAGAAGGAACTCTTATTGGCTGCTGTGGTCTTTCAATTGGTGGCCACCTTTGAGTAGGTTTTCTTGAAGACTGTGATGGGGGGACAGTTGTAGCGCGAGTGGTGGTCGTTGTTGTTGTGGTGGTGGATGTACTTGTGGTCGATGAAGAAGTTGATGACGTCGATGAAGAAGTAGAAGCCCTTTTTTCTGTTATAAAAATACGATATTGAGAAAACGAGTGAACAATGTTCATATAATATTGGTTCACTTATATACCTCTACAAAAGCCTGGCTGTCCGTCCCAAAAGCCCGCAACATTGCATACTATACTGGATTCGCCAATCAACTCAAACCCGTGATCGCACGTGTATTCAGCAGATGTGCCAAACATGGTATTATTAGCCGAAAGTCTAAGAAAACTATTGGCTATAATCGGTGGATTTGGACACAAAACGGGTTCACATCTCGGTGGCGGTCCATTCCATCGTTCATCGACATCACAGGTCAGTTGTCCCCTTCCAACCAACACATAGCCTTCTTTGCATGAATAGTTTACACCACTTAAATAAGAACGCGTTTCATTTGTTAATACGTATTGCCCATTATTAATCGATGCTGGAAATCCACATTCCAAATCTGTTAACATAACCATTATAGTTATTTCAATTTAATTGAATTATGAGAAAAATAATTAAAAATTGCTTACATTTGCATTTAGGAGAAAATTCACTAAAAAAGCCATTTGGCAAACAGGTTCTAATATTCGGTCCAATTAATAGACTTCCGTCTGCGCAACGATATTCTATGATCGAACCAATATCGATATTTCGAGCTAAAATTGTTGAATTTGCTGGTCTCTCTGGTTTGCCGCAACTCAGCGGTCTGTGTTGACACATAAAATTTAAGTTCAATTGACAATTAGTGTCTGACCATAACCAGCCTTTTGTACCATCAAATCTGGAACAATTATCTTTAGTTCCTGGAAGGTTCCAAAAAGAAATGGTAACATCTTTTCCATTAATCCATTTCCAATTGCCAGGACTGGAAGCATCCCTAACAGCACCCAACCAATACTGTCCATTTGTATCGCTGCGATGTCTTCTATATAATTCCCAACTTAAAAATCCCTGTAATGCTGGAGAAGTCTCATCAACAAGACTTCCTCCTCTCACTTCACAAAATCGTTTTGCACTGTCAAAACTCATGGGCTGGTTGTTGTAAAATATATAACATTTTCCGTTATAAGTAGAAGTACTTCCTAAAGGCTGATCTCTAAATGATGGGCACTGTTCAATCGATAATGCTATTAAAAATGATTAATGATTAAACAGTTTTGGTACATTCATTTATAATAAGTAATTATTGAATAATTACCGTGATCTGTGTATACAAATACTTCGCAAATTGATAGTGGATTTCCTGGAGCTTCCAGACTAATACTAACAAAAGCGCCAGGCATTGGTCGAGCGCACGGTAAAAATAATGGTCTGCCTTCTTCTATAAAACCAGTAAATTTATTACAAACTGGATTTACTCCAAGATCTGGTCTATTATTTCCGACGCGAACAGTTATAACCGCTGGTCTGTTATTTGAACAACAAGAGGACCCGAAATCGATTCTAACCAACTATAAGATACGTATAAGTTTTAAAATTTGGTCTCAAAAAGTATTGTTCCAATTGAACGTATTATATCTATACCTGAACGAGCACTGGTTCAAGAAGGTTAACGTAAAACCATGGAGACCTTTCTGCCTCAGTCATTGTGCAAGTATTTCCATTATAGAAAGAGCTCGTGCCTTATGTCGTCAAATAAGCAAATTATTATATAAACTTTCATCTAAGAATTGCGTAATATTTAGTATTATCAAAGTTAGTTAACATACTTCCATCAACCGCTTTTTGAGCGCTGCCTTGACCAACAGTGGATGATTGCATCGCAGCCTTTCCAACCGCAACATTAAGTACTATAATAAATAGAGGATATTTTCGATTACAATACTTTAGTTTTTATTGATAGATTGGTAGAAAAAAGCACTTATTTGTAGTTGTTTTCATAATGAGAATAAAGAACTATTTACAAAAAATACTATAATATAATCAGCTATTAATTGTGAAAGTATAATGCGGGTTCACATTCAATTACCACAATTATTATTATGACAGGTCTGTTAGCAAATTAACTGAAATATGACCCAAATTTAAATTAATTTATTGTTATTATAGCTATTTAACAGAAATTTTAAGCATAATTCATAAGTGAATAGAAAAAACAAAGTTTACAACAATAAATTAGTAAGAGATGTATTCAAGCATGTATGGCAATATTTTTGTTTATCATTATATAATTATCATATTTAGACACTTTTTACTTGTGAGTTAACAGCAAAATGTGGCCTTAATATACATATATTGAAAATAAGGGATAAATGTTAAGAATATTGTCCTTTGAAATGTTGTGTTTTCAAAAAACAATTGCTTAAAGGAAGTTTGTCTAACGTATCGTACAATAGAGGACAAACTCATTTTAACACGAATTTTTATTTTTGTAAAAGGATGTATGATTAACAGTCAGGCGAGATTTAAACTTAATCCTCGAAAAAATGTGTACAAATGAATAATTATTTAATCCTTAGAGAATATATTAAAATTAGACATGAACTTTCAAAGCACGTTATTTAATTATTTTAAATATATTTCCTCCATTCCTTTATACATTGAGCGAACGAAAAAATTTCTAATACCTATCTATACATTATCACCACAACTAATATTATTGGAAAACCTTTAACATTTTGAAAAACTTGGGGTTAACTCGAATCAACTAATACAGGATTGAACGAACCTCAGAAAAGAAACGATCATTCATATGAGTTAAAGGAAAAAGCAAGATTGAGGGATTGAGAACAAGCAAAATTATTGTTTACGAGGGTCAAGGATGAGAAAGCATGTTCGCTCGTTTAATTCATAAAGAGTTTTTAAGTTAAGCAACTTTATGTTAAAAATATTTAGTGCGAAAGAAAAATAGATGCTTGTTTAACGAAAAAAAATAGTAAGCATTTCTAGCAATGCCAACAACAGTGACAGCTTCACTGATTTTGCTTACTTCCGCATTAACTACAAAAATAAATAAAGTTTAGATATTACAACTGCGTTTAAGAGCCGACTGACTCGGTGTCGGTGTTTTGGGGTGCGATATCGTTAAAATAAAAGAAATGCGTAACGCATGGCTACTTTTTTAATGCTAATTCTAGTGAGAACTCATTTACTATAATAGCGTAATCAAAGTCTAGAGGAGATCATCATTAAACATGACCAACAGACACAATGATTTAAATTAGCGAAGCACATCACGCATTTCGCTATAAACGTATTTTTTGCTCACCGATCATAAGATCGATGCTTAATATAAAATAGTCGTTTATAAGCAAAAAATGTGTATTGACTTTGAAAACAAGATGAGCTGAACTTGAAAGCGTTAAGATCAAGTTGAATGACCCAAACGAAGCAACATTTGGCTGCTGTTGCTTCTAAGAAGTTTGTCGATTGCGCTTCGCTTATTACCACAAAAATACTTGGAGGCAATTTTAAAGTTGCAATTTGTAGTCCTCTCGCAAAATTATGATTATGAGCTTTCAATAGATTTTTTTGCGGAATTCTTCGCTATTGAACACTTAAAGGTATACTAAATAAATGGGCAGAGTGTTGGAAGTTATGCTAATTACTATTTACGAATTTTAAAAATTGTTTAAACCGTTCTATCTTTTCTTTCTTTTTTTTGAAAAATATAAACTAAATGGTTAAAAAAATTATACTGCATTTTTTGTGTTGTAATTTATATTACTTAATAAAATTTCTTTTATGCTTTTGGCCTGAAAATATTTAAAATAATTTACTGAATATTTGTTTCGCAACAGTTGTTTTATAATAATGCTAATATACTGTATGTATATATAAGTTATTATAATACGATATATTATGTAAGCTTATATATTAATAATTAAACTATTTTCTAACAAAAACAAGAAATTAAACTGGAATTTAGATATTTGGGTGTTTTACTGCCCTCAGTATTAAAAAACAAATATATTACAGTGTATGTCATAAAAATGCACGTTATCTGTAATAACTTAACTCGAAAATCATTAAATCAAAATTTCCTGTGTTTATAACTTCTGAATCGTAAGCAGTGAAACATAAAACCAAAACAACTTTAAACTTATGCATGTTTAATGTTTAATAAACTAATGACAAAAGTTCTAATATAAATACGACAAATTAAAACACAATTGTAACGATAAATACTTTCAACTCGTGTTTGAGGCAATTGTAAAAAATAATATATTAATGGGGTTAATATTCAAGTGGCGATGCATTGCGGACTTGTTTTTTCAGAAGTTTTCAATTCAAATCAGATTTGAGCACTTTTTTCGCGTCAAGTAATCAAAACGAGTTAAGATAATAAGCACTGTTTAAGAATGTGTATATTGAAACGCATGCCAACACATGATGTGCATTACCATAATCTTTTGCCACTAAATTACGATTATCTGATGATGAAACTCATTACGATTTATTTCAGTGTTGTGGGTCAATACCAGAACAAAATCAACTGTTGATTCGCAATTATTTAAACCCTTGACATAACTTAGATAACATTATTTAACCGCAAGCGTATAGAATTGCTTTTTTATTAAGATATATTACAATTAATAATTTATTAGCAAACTTTTGGCAAACTTCCTGACAAACATTGAATCAAGTTTATAACAAATTCTTAAAAAGATTATACTTATACTTATACAGGCTATGCGCTCAATGGAATCAGTTCAAGATCACAGTTATCGTTATTCGCGAGCATTTAGTTATTGTTTACCATATAATTTACAGTATTGTTCATATTTACATAAATCTTTACAATAAAAGCGGCGGTAAATGAAATAATAGTAAACAATAGAAAGATAATGGAAACGAAACAAACATGCAGTAGTAATCTATCGTAATAGTAATCATAATCATACCACAAAAGGGAATTCCGATTGGAGTCCACGTTCCGTTTTGATTGCATGTTCGTCTCGACGGTCCTAACAATTCATAACCATTATCGCACGTGTAACTCGCTATTGTGCCCGTTTCGATAACATCAGTTGTTAACGAAATGCTGGCATGTGCTGGTGAGCCGGGATATCCGCACGAATCAACTGAAATATAAGTGTTTTAACGCGTTTAGTGACCACTGTTTTACTTATTAAAGCACTAAAATATATGATACAATCAAATTGATTAAATAGTTATAGATATAAGATATGATATAACTATTTAATAATTGTTTTGATCATTAAAAATTTAATGAGAGCACACATTTTTTAGATGAGATTATAAAATAGTAAAAATAAAAAAATAAGAACCGAAACTCACCACTAATGATAAGTTTTAAAATCAAAAATAAGATAATTGATGCGAATGTATGTATCATTTTTGAATGAAAAAATAGTATATAAATAAAAGTTGAACACAATGACTAGAGATAAACGATATCACTGATGAACTTAATGCTTCCAATCAATCACTATTGAGGCAATTAATATTCGTTAAACAAAAAACCAGACAAACATTGAACGCGTTTTTTATTCAACAGTGGATCGCAATCTCGGCGTAATATTCACAGCGACTGTTATGGTATGAGTGGTGTGAGTGGAGTGCGTGTGTGTCTCTCTGTCTCAGTCCGTATGTGTGCAACTAATTCACTGCACCAAACATACGCATACGTATGCATACATAGATAAATACGTTTTCGGCAATCCTATCGACTAACGACTAAACAAGTAAACAACTTATGGTAAGCAACTCGAACATAGAGCAAGAAATTTGGTTGTTGTCTCGCCTGCGATCTCTGATTGGTTGTTGTTTTACACCTGGTTTGCAGGATTGCAGGATTTGCAACGTTTTTCTCGTATACTCACTATTGTACTGAAACACCACAAACAGTTCACTATAAGTTACACTACACTCTATGCTGGCTCTCTCTTCTCTCTTCTCTGTTCTCTCTCTTATGTTGACTCTCAGGTGAAGCACCCGGAAAACAAGCTGTAAAGAAAAAGAGTTTCTGACATATTACCTTCAAACCAGTGAACCAATATCCTCGTGTTAGCCTTAACATTGTCATGGTATCAATAAAGGCATTCCTAAGAATAATTGCTAAAAATTGACCAAACAGTGAGCAATGTTTAACAACTTTCTGTTACCTTAAGGTATAGAACATAACAGGCTATGTGTTAAACATTTGGATCATTTAGATTACTAATCAATTAAATATCAAATCCTAAGAGTTTATCTATAATATTATATAACGTATTTCGTATCAAAATATGGTATAATTATAACTTACTAAACTTACAACTATTACTTACCGCTTTGAGCAAAAATTGGGTTAAAATTCAATGTATTCGCGCGCTATTATGAAACGCGGATCTCAAAAGGATGGGTGGAAATCAAATTTACTGATGTATAACAAATAAGAATGTTTTATTAAATTGAAAACAACGAGAAACAACATAAAGTTGACAATATTTATATTATTATACTTTAAAAGCATTTCGCAACTAAACATTAGAAAATGATTCAATAATTTATTCAAAGTTTTTTTCAAAGCATACGATAAAAAGGTTAATGACTCATATTCAATGTCAATCATTTAATTAACTTGAAAACATGGTAATAATTATTGGCAAACACACGTTTAAATAATGGTTTCGGTTCAATAAATAGTTGATCGCATATTAATGGCGAATCTTCGCTATAATCGTTTCGACCCAATCGGATGTCTTCAACTTTCCAAATATCACTGAAGCGACATTTTCCACTCGAAGAGTAACAATAATTCGTCTCCAATACTATGAAGTCGATTGAAAGTGAGGCCAAATCTTTATGAACGCCAGAAAGTTCATGAGAGCTAAAGAAACGCGTATAACGTTTTTTGCCAATATTTTAGCCAACTTTTCAGAGAACAATTAACAATTAAAGATTACCTGTACAACTGATATATGAGATAAGTTCGATTTCGAATCAGTGACGATTCATAGTAAGGATGATTTACTGCAAACAATATCATTGTCATAAATTTACATGTCCTGATAATTTCATTCATAATGACATATCAATCATTCTTCCATACAATATAATATAATAGATTTTATTACTATTATTTATTTAATACTAACATAATTCTCATGATTCTATTTAAGTATTAGACTCGAAAAAACTATTATATTCACTAAATTAAATAATAAGGTTTTTTAAACTCCTTTTGCTAATAGTATTTAAAGTTTTAACTTCCACTTTATAAATATTTGTGTTACCGTTAATTATGATAATATTAAACAATTTTAGTGCTAATCATTAATATATTTTATATAATGGTTTTATACTACCAATTGGTCTTCTAGTTGATAGCATCACATTAGCCATCGTAGCCATTGAGCCTGTAATAAATGAGTAAAAAATAAAAGTTAAACTATTAAAGGCGATCACAGCTGATAAGAAATATTTTATTTGGTTTTTAAAATTAAGTTCATGCTAAACTCGTTAACCTAAAAGTCTCATATCAATTCTATTCTATCGTTTAATTCTTATATGATTTAAGTTTTATGTTAATAGCCTTACAATGAATCCAATTAAGTGTAATCTGTTTGATCGACACTTAAACTGAGAACACCAAAGAAATGATTGTGTGAACGAAACTTCCGATTCTTAAATTTCACATTTAATTTAATATTTAACAGTAGGTAATAATTATTAATTAACTTGTGTTAAAAACTGAATAATAATCAAAGTAAATACTGTACATACTTTCGGTGTAAGATATTTAGTTTAAATGAATGTAATATACTTTTAATTTAATTGTTTTTTATAATTTATATGTACCGAATATTTTAATTATTAACCAGAGAATTAAATTTAAAAATCGAAAGGCTAAAACATTTGCATTTTTGAAATCTAATATTTTGGTACAATTTATATTAAATTCTGTATTATCAGTGTTCAAATCTTGAGAGAACAACACTTTTAATTATAATTTATAATAACTTTTTTTAGGTTAAATCATGTTTAATTGTAACCATCAAATTCGACAGTTTATTTAACCTAATATCCGTGGTCTGGTTATTATATACCAAAAGCCCAATGTTACCGGTTATAATAGATTTGTAAACTAGACTTGTTAACGGATATTCGAAATATCGGGTTTGGTCTTAACCTTGTCTCATGTTTAAAAATTTTTAGTACAAAATTTGATTTTCTTTGATGATATTTGTATAAAGATATGAATAACAATTTATGAAAAATTGAAGAGTAATAGTTTATTTCTTAGGAAGCAGATTATAATGCTTGATCAGGATTTTCAATTTCACACCTGTCAGTTAATTCTAAGTCAGTTCAGTATGGATACAAATTATATTAAAATAGACCTCGAAATATTAATGTATTTAATCTGGGCTAATATATAAAAATTTAATTTGACGAATACGTTTATTAGCATCTTTGCCAAAATAAATTTGCTCAAATCTTAGAATAATTAATTAATGGTAAGCGTTGAAAAATATCTCAACTGTATACCACAAAATAAGAAATATTAATTGGTATTTTTGTTAAAAATCACAAAAATATATAAAGTTAGAATTGGTTTTAGATCACTATCGTTTCAATTATGACAACCAATTTATTATTTTTAATCGGTTGGACTATAATACCGATCGTAACCGCCGTTTTAATTTTCCCGCCAAAACTATTATTTAGTATTATATCAATAATTATTTAAATTCACATAAAATATGCTTAAAGACAAATTTTCGAATTACTCAGGGTTGCACTTTGCAAATTGCTAAAAATGAGAAGTCTTTTAACTTAATTTGAAGATTTATTATTAAAAATTAAATGTTTGGCAAAAAAATGGAATTACTAAAATGTTTGGCAACTTTTGATGTGTTCTAAAACTTCTAGATTTTCATGTTTTTTGGAGAGTTTTTGTAGATTATTTATTGATGGATTGAATAAACTTTATGAAAATCGGTTGTGTTTGAGAAACATTAAGACTTTTTCGACCGAAAATTCTATTCATTAAATATGTAATAAACTTTGACAAAAGGTTTTGCATTGTTGTCCTTATCATGCAATAATGCACGCTTCAGTAAAGACGAAACACAATCATATTGGAATGATTTTCCGTATTTACATTATAAAACGCTTTATATTTTTTCAATACGATAAATAATATCTCATAAATTAATAGATTTAGGTATTTATCAATTCAGGCGATTTAAAAATTTAACATTTAAAATACAATAAAAATAATCTTAAAATTTTTGGAGAATTAAAATAACTTTTGAATAACCAATTAAAAATTTCCATAAATTATTTTAAAAATGATAATAAATGATTTCCAACAATGGTAATAAATACTGTGCAACTTGTTTACTTTAAGCATGCTTTATAAATGTAATTCAAAACCTTAAAGCAAAAAATAGTGTTGGAGTTGGAATGATACTCTAGTGGAGCTAATTGGAGTTGGAGTTCAGAAATTAAAATTTAGTGGAGTTGGACTGGAGTTGGGATAATTTTTAAGTTTTTGTGGAGTTGGTTGGAGCTGGAGTAAATTTTTTTTCAAAATTTCAAACTCTATATCAGTAACTATTTTACATAAATATTTGTAAATATAATCGATATTAAAATATATCTATGTATACTTTCGTAATATCGATCCACATTTTAAATGTTAACCGATAAAGTTAAGGTAAAATTTTGAGTAAAATTTGAGATAGAGTTAATATGAATTAATTCATTGAGTTAATATGATTAAAGTCAAAATTAAATATATTAATTATGAATAAAATTTTTAAAATATCATGATTATTATTAATTATATATTTTTTTTTGTCTCGTTATATCCCAAAAGATTTTTTAAAAGCTTATTAATATTTTCAAGCATATTACAGAAAAATAATTTTTTTTGAAATATATATAATTTAAAGATTCTGTTCATAACCTATAGTTCTCAATAATCCATAAAAATCAGAAAAAATAATTATGAAATTCAAAAAGTGTTACAACAATAATGAATTAAATAGTGAAAACTAATAAAGTTATCATTTACTGTGTATTAAACCATAAGGAAATCAATTATTCACTTAATAATAACTGTTAAAACTCTTACAGTGCGTAAGTATATAAAACAGGACGAGAAAAATAGAATAGATTTGCATTCATTTTCTAATATAACATATAACACTTTATTAAAAGACGAATAATTAAATTTCTAATAAATTAATTCAATCTTATAAAGATCAGGAAATAATGATTTTGTTACAGATTATATTATTTAATGATTAACGGTAGCGTTTAAAACAATTTATACTTAATGTACTTAAATATTTACTTTATGAATACTATTATCAATTTTTGCGTAATTAGAGTCTTCAGGCAACATGTGATGCACAGACAAAATCATTTACTAATCTTTAAAATGATACTGAATAATTGCATTTAAATAATTGAATTTAAATAATTTTTGAATTTTTTCATTTAAATCAAAAGGAATTTTCATTGTTCAATAATTCTTGATTAAATGTCTAAAATTCAAAGATTTATAGCAATTTTATATCCTTAATAGCAATTTATCAAATTTTTTAATCTTTGATTCGTGAGAAAATAAAAATAATTTAATCATTATTTAGTGTTCTATAATTTAATTGAACGCGATATAACTAAAAAATGTCTATTATCTATTAGGGTCAAAATGGTCAAGCATTGAATCGAAATACTTGGAGGTATAAGTGAAAAAGTAAGTTCACTTTTGCTAACTCGCAAAGCCATACGAATGTACAACAATAGCTTTGTTCGGTATAACAATTTAGTTCAACATTACTGAAAGAGAGAGCAATAATTATTTCTATTTAAATAATTTTTGTTCATACAAATGATGGAATAAAATTCAAAATATGTATCATTAACCATATTATAAAAGATTATGAGAGTTTATTTTTACATTTTTTAATATAATAATATTCATGGCGTTTCTATTCTAATGAGGTTATCGTTCTCTCGTTCTCGATCTTTGTTGAAACCACTTTTTACTATTTTCAGATGAAACTACATTCAAATGGATTGTAAATAAAAATGGTCTGAGCGTATAAGAATAGCACCAATTTAAAGCACATATACTACTTTTTTTACTGATTCAGTAATTTAACGATAAAAATATATTAAGAAGTACTGGACAGAGACAGATACTAATAGTGAGCAAACTTGAAGCTTAACATTGCATGTTCGCATAAATTGAAAATCACTATCAAACTATAAAGTTGAGACTAATCTTACAAATAACTTTAAATGGCTTAATATAAACATGAGTTTAATTAGATTTAAATGAGTTCAAAAGAAAAATTGCATTTTATCGCACAAGTTCTGTATATTATTATCGAAAAAAATAAACAATATTTTAATTACGAGTTTAAAAATAGGAAGCATGAAAATGCAATTTAAAAGTAATATTTGTTCTCAAAAGGAAAGCAATATCATTGTATTCACTGTAAATGATAGTCAGCCTTGAGCTAAACTGTTTAAAGTTTACTCTTGCTTATCAATAGTTGCAATAATTTTTTTCTTGTAACTGTTGTGTCGTAAAATTATAAAACTTGAAGTCAAAATCGATTCAGATGTTTGTTAGCAATGATATTTGGTTAAAAAACTCAAATTTAATGACATCAAAAGTTTAAGCATGATTGTAGATGTAATTAGATTAGAGCTGCTTTCCGTCTCCATAATTCTATATTTTTTTGTTCAATTGGTAATGAAAATTTTATGTATATTATTATTTTGGAAATTAGAAAATCTAATCAGTTAATTTGAAATACAGGATTTTTAATTTTAGAATCTATTTAAACAAATATTGTGCAAAATTTCAAGAATATATAACTTTAAATTCAAGGAACTTGAGATATCCGGTATACAGTATTAGTTTGGGATGAATCGAATACGAGAATATAATGTATGTTCGCTGAACTATAGAGGTTCACATTGGAAAAAATTATTAAAATGCAAATGCGGGCCATTTGTTTGATAAATTCTTTTTTATACTTTACTAAAAACAATAATAAAGTATTTGCAAATCAGAACTTAAAATTATTTCAAATATATTTTAATTAATTCTACTTTGAATAACTCTTTTTCTTTAATTTTTCAATTTGAGTTCATTTCTTTTATTCATGTTTGGATGTAATATTTTGAATTATGGCTATATTTTAAATTTAAATTTCGATGAAGTATTTCCATTATAAATATTTAAATTGTGGGCAATTTTAAAATCCTGCGTATATAAATGTATTCTATTATTTTAAAATATCATTTAATTATCATCTGATAATCCGATACTCCCGAAGACTAAAAATTTTCGTTTAGTTAAACATATTAATGAAAAATTACCACGTTTTAACTCTTTAATCATACTAAGAAATCCGTAAGTTAAACATTTAATCTAATCTCTGGGTAAACAAAATGGTGTGAACGAACAGAATAGTAAAAATCTGGCAAATCAGTGTGATATGTAAAGACCTCACAAATTTTGAAAACATGTTTTTCTGGGAACTTATATTCAATAGAAATAATCTATCATAAAAAAGAAAAATGTCATGCAAAATCATTAATCTATATTGAAAATGTTAAAGAAATACATTTTTTTGGTCAACAATTCAATTATTTTAAGTATAATTTATTCTCATTTTCCAAAATTGTTATTAGACATTGAATTTGATAAACTATTTCGTACAGCTATTTATAACTCATGATTCATCAAAATTTTCGGAGATTTAAAATTAAAATATTTCACTGATTAAGGATTAGAAATGATTATGAATTTGGCAAATCAATGTCTATTTTAAAATATGCTCTCAATACTCAATACACAGCTGCGATACAGGTATTGCTAATTCGGAGAAAAATTAAAGTTGATTGTCGTTAAAATTAGATTTATTTGGAAATGAGTGGACAGATTAAGACGGATTTAAATAACACATGGACTAAATGCCAAACAGCATAACTTGAAAATTAGTTAGAGTTGGCTGACAATATTTGATACGACAAGCAGTTTTAAAAGGTTATAAGTTTTTATTATTTTTATTAAAAAAAATAATTCTTTATTCTCTCAATTGTAGTAAATAATCATAACAACGTTCATTATATTATTTTTATTTACGCACTAAAGTATAATAGGGTATGATAAGAAAAAATGTAATACCATATATAATTAATTTATATGCGTTTCTATATACAGGACAGTAGTATATAATTTAAAAACAAGAACTCGATCTTAAGCGAACTTATCTTTATTTGGATTAGTATTCAAAAGTTTTAAGTTCAATTAATGACATTATTAATATATTAAATACATTATAACCATTTAGCCGTTTCCTTTCTCTAACTTATATTTGAAGGATGGGTATATCAAGTAATATAGCAATTGTAGTGAATAAATAAACCTGACTCCAAGTCACAGTGAGCTAAAAATTAGCTTAATTTAAGGTCAGTGCTTCTGTTATCTGAATAGAGAGCATAACAATCGTAATAATTACGACAAAAAATGTACACACAGTATCATTAATACACTTAACGAGAGGAGAAAAGAAAAAATGAATAAATGTTACTGTAATACTGTAACAGTAAAGCTTTTGTATATAAACTAAATTAAGTGTATGTATGTGTATGTAAGCAAATATACGTATACTAAACTTAATCGTTATTACCTGCAAAAACAGAGTGAAGTGGAGTCGATGTAAGCGTGAATTCTAAAAGCTGTTCCAATGGCTCATTGAAATACTCTCCAATTATACTTCGCTGGTGTCTTATGTTCCAAATACCCTGAACACTACTTAATAAGATCAGTAAAGCAAAAACGGTTATGTTTTTAATGGTAAATCGCACTGAACGACACGTGAGTGCGGTCATAATGCATAATTGTGGCACAAAAAATAGTTTAAGTCTCATTATTAATAATGCCATTAACATAAATAACAATGTTTGTATTCCATTGAATTGTATGACCGCTTTATTTGGCCATTTAATCATTGAAATTATAGTTGTTATCACAGATATAGGTAGCAATAATGTTAATGAAATCGATTTGATATCTTCTAATGGGAGAAAATCAAACTCTGGGCTACATGTGTATAGAAGTGTGTGAAAGTCACGATAATTCGTAAATTTCGATAATAATAGGTTCCATATATGAGAGTCGTCTTTATTGTTCAGACAATATGATATTAACTGTTTCAAGAGCAGCGTCGTTAATGACATTATAACACAATAGTATGCTTTTGTTTTGATGCAATTATTATTTGTGATATCATTACTTTTTAATTTTGTTTTGATTGTTTCGACAATTAGATACGACGTTACAAAACTAAAATAATACGAGTTTAATATAAATGTATTAAAAAACAGAAAAACTACGCTCAATAGTATGGCATAAAAGTGATACTTAAATATAGAGAACATATAATCGGAAAGTGTGTTAACTCTGTATGGTTTACATATCAATTTAATACTAATAAACAAACTGACTAATTGTGTGAGCAAAACAAATTGGGAAAATTGCCACAATAGAAGTAATAAAGTCAAAAGTGTTATTATTATTGGTTTGTTATCGTACGGTATTCGCTGTTGAAGCGAGTAATTCATATAAAACTGAGTGACTAAATAAATAGGGTATGCAAATGATTCTCTTAGAGGTGGTGTCCATTGGACTCGACTGCTATTACTGTGATTATACGCGAACATAATTACGGTTAATATCGCGCCCCAAATACTATACGAACTCAATATATAGGCGTTAAGGCATAGAAATGCGACAACAATACCATTCCAGGCGAACACTGATTGAATATAAAAATAAAAATGATCGCCAATTCCTTCGCAACTCTCGATTTGATTGATATATTCTCCACGATATACGATCCAACACTGTTTCAATGAAATGCCTAAATATTCAGTGACACCAATAAACGCGCGATAAATAATGCCAATTACTAGTTCAGGGTATATATTAAACGATTTCAATGCGTTTATTGTATTCGGATATTCAGTGATGTTGTCATTAATTATGCGCGCTATCGATGAGACTAATGAGCGCTGGTTTCGGTCTAACCGTTCATCTATGATGTCATTCGAGTCAGCGATACGTTTATAATAATTGAAATAAAATCCCATTTCAGTTCTGAAACACATTTCGCGTTCAATTGCGCTTAAATGCGAAAAGTGAACGTCATTTTCAAACATACTGTATAAGTGTTTGTAATAAATAATCGCAAAAATTAGCGAAATTAATAGAATCAGTTTTGTCTTATTATCCATTTTTACAATTAAAACATTTAATGTTATAAACTTTTTCAAACTTTTAAGCAAAACAATTATCACATGTTTTCGTCAAACAATAAACCAGTTTAATCATGTGCTGACATCTATTTTTATATATCGTATTCTATTTAAGCTTATTTTAAAAAGTTTTTGGTACTAAGATAGTTTGCAGTCACCTTAAGTGGAGACACCTTAAGATGAGTTATTACATTTAAATGTTTAAATTTACATTATTAATTACAAATACCATCAAAAAATAAGTAAAAAATATAAATAAAGTTTAACAATTAAATGATATTTAGTGCAAAAACCAAAAAAGCATAAAATATTTCCAATTTAAGTTTTATTTGTAATAATCATTTTTATCATAGCAATACATTGAAAACTCAGTATTGCCATAGAAATAGCAGCTACAATATCAACGGTGACTGCAAACTATCTCAGTACCGAAACTTTTAGTTATTCCTGAATCCCACAGATTCGTCTTAATGATTGGTCCAATTCAAAAGTGCAGAGAATTGACGTTAGAAATAGTGAGCTGAAAATAGAGATGAAAGTTTTAGACAGACTAACCTTAGGCTTATGCTCAGCCTACACCCTAAGCCTACATTTTTTCAGGAGCCTAAGCCTACAACCTAAACGAAAAATAGGCTGACTAACCTGTAGGCTGTATTACGTAATGATTTTAAACTCGTAAAGCATAGTAAAATAGAGAAAAGCATTCTAGTTTCATATAGTATTGCACATCCGTTTGAAATATATTATTTTCAGTAAATATGATCGCTTATTATAAATACATATTAAAATTAAAATTTTGCCAATAATAAAAAAAATGTTTAGAATTAATGTTTTATTTTGGAGACTAAGCCTACAGCCTACTACATTTTCTAACCTGTCAGCCTAGAGCCTACCGACTAGGCTTAGGCTCAGCCTATATTTTAAGCTCTAGCTGAAAATATACTAAATGTACGATGAAACATATTGAATAACAAATTCCTTGTTCGGAAAAATTAGTAAACTAATTTATTTTGATATTTGGTTTTCTATATGTATTAAACTTTTAAATTAATAAATTGTGAGTTATGTGGGAATTTTATGTTATTGAATAGTTTTCATATAATTGACAAATATATTAAATATTTTTCTTTTTGTATTTTGGGTTAGTTTTGCGTTGGTAAGCAGGTTTTTCCAAGAAAAAGTATTCAATATAAACGTACACATTAGAGGTCGAAAAATGTCTAAATTCCGACTCCACTCCCTCCCGCAAAATTTTAAGCAATTCCCGCGGGACCCGCTCC
>JAQGAW010001219.1:0-20658 GCA_034698025.1 Phthiracarus crinitus | reverse complement strand
AGAGGCTCAGGCTAAGCCTCAGGCTCGGAGCTAAAGGCTCAGGTTAAGGCTAAGGCTACAACTATTATGAGGCTAAGAGGCTAAGGCTAAGACTTAGAGGCTCAGGCTCAGGCTAAGGTTATTCAAAAAGCCTCTATAGCCTGAGCCTATACATCTCTAATTCTACTCTATATGTATAGCATATTAATATAAACAATTTTAACATTACATTACGTTTTTTATTATATTTTGATTATTATTTAGTTTTGGTTATAAACTATTTATTATTGTAATAAGTGATTACCAATAAGTGATTTCATGAACAGAATCGTATTTAATAAGTATATTTCATACGTCCATTCATTGCGCAGAGATTTCAACATTCATTCATCACTGAAACAACAAATATTAGAAATGAATGAATTGAATGTACCGAACCATACATACAAAGGACCGCACATTAGGAAAGTCACAAAACTGGTTCACTTGAATCCCGTAACGAACGCCGAAAACCAGTTTATTATTGAACTGAACAAACATTTCGATTACAATGACAACCAATCGCTTCACATTTACACGGTTTGTGCCAATTTTATTCACATAAACGAGAATAATATACAATTTATTTATGATATGATTAAAAATATAAGCAAACAATTTAAAGCGAGTGATGTGTTATACAACGCCAATGTGTTTAACTTACACCCAATCACTTTAAACAATCGGATTCAAGTGCTCAACGAAATGGGTTTTCAATCGTTAAAAGTGTCGCAAATCAATGTTTCGGCGAATAAAGCGCTTAATAGTACACCAAATGAACTGAAGTTATTGGACTATTACGACAAACATAGGGATGTGTTAAAGCATTTTCTCGATAATATTAAATGTCCCGAAACTCTTAGAAAAGATATCGAGACTGAGTTGAGATGTTTGCCCGCAAAACATGTCGATTTTGTCAGTTTCAACGCTATTCGTTGCATTGCTATCACTAAATATTTGTGTTTTAAGTTGAACTTCACTCACGAAGAAGCGCTCAATATATTTGAGTCGAAAAAGTATCGTTTGTATAATCGCATCAGTTTTAAGAATTTGGATTTAGTCGTCGATTCATTGCTTAATGAATTTAATTTTTCATCCGATACTATAAAAAAATATCCGATGTTATTATTGGCGAATTATAAGAATTTGCAAACTATTCTCAGGAACCGGTATATTATTTTCGGCGATAGGTTTGCGGAACTTTACAACAATCTTCCAATCATTTTAACTGTAAATTATAATACTCTGCGAAAGAATGTCTCAATTTTGAGAGAATTTGGTTTCACTGACAATCAAATACTAAATTATTCTTTTATATTAATTCGTTCGACAAATTCGGTTAAAAATAATTTAGAGTTATTTAGTCAAAGCGACAATTTTCAGAAATTAAAAAGTGATGATTATATTTTGCAGTGCGTTATGCATATGAATGAAGCGATGAAAGCGTTCGAACAATTAAAATCAGAAGGATATGATTCGTCTGAAATTACGACACGTCTAGTGAAAAATAAAATGGTGTGGAGGTATCGGCGCGCGAATCCTGTCGTAAAAAAAACGGTTAAAATAGAAGAGTATTTGTTAGAAAAGTTTTGCGTCGATTTTAGTTCATTAACGCAAATAATCGGTGATTTTCCACATAAGGGAAAACTATGGATATCGGTTGATAACGCAAATAAAATTGTTGATTATTTTATCAAACAAAATTTGACCAAAAAGCAAATATTGAATGGAATTTATGTTCTGTTATACGAAGTTAATGACGTTAAACATCATTATAAAATGATGCGTTCTTCGGAAGAATTGCAGAATTTCGATGCTCAATGGAAAACTAGTCCATTTTTATTACAATTATTGTTATATTATATTGAAAAAAATTATAGTTTTTTAGGAATTAGTATTTATAACGCTAGATGTTATAAGAAAGCTGATGAGTCGGCAAAATAAATTTATATTGTATTAACTATGTTTATAATTGTAATTTGTTTATTAAGCGCTTTTTCAAATCTCAGAACATTAGTTTGATTGTTGTCGCGTTCGAACCGAATCATTAAAACATTGTTTAACAGAATAAACTTATTTCTTATTGTCAACAATCAAACTTTATAGTGCGTGCGAAAAGCGCTTAATAAACAAGCGCTTATAAAACAAATTACAATAAAATCACTTGAGAAATAAAAACAATTTTTGAGTTAAACTTTCGCAAAGAATTTAAAAACAGATTAAACATTAACATTTTAATTCAATGTTTTTATATAGATTTTTATTAATTTAAATTAACCACGCATTTTGTACAATTGAATGCTGCGCTTCAAAAAAGTGACTTCGAATTTTACGAATTGAAAAAAGTTTTGTTAAGTGCTTAACGCACTCTTAATAAACTTTAGCTATTGTTGGCACTTTTGAATATTGATTATAAATTCTATTTTGATAATTGAAAAACAGTTATAAAAGTATCAATAAATCACAACAATGTAAAAGAATTAAATAACATGTGATTAACAATTAGATATTCATATACAAGTACTGTATATGATTTAATTTAATATTTTTAAAATAATAATTATTTATTTAAATATTTTGATATTATCCATTAAAATTCTCAAAATTATCGCTATCATACCATTAAAAATTGTACTTATATTTGATTATAATCTGTTTTATAATATTTCTGAAGCAAAATTAAAATGGGCTTTGAATTAGTAAGAATCGCCACAATAGCTAATGGTTTGAAAGTACCGAACGAAGCGAAATGTTGCTTTTGCGCACTACTTCTCGATCAAGGAATCTGTTTGACGAATTGCGGACACAACGCTTGTTATCATTGCATGGAAACATTTGCGGCCACTTTTCCTTTTTGCCCTCTCGATGGTCAGCCATTTGATCCAAATGTGTATCAGTATATATCATACGATGTTTACGAATGGCTTAGTAATATCAAACTGAAGTGTTGTTGGTTTAATGGTAGTGAGTGCACCGCTACAGCCGTTTCCATCCGAAACATTCATCGACACCAGATTATGTGCCCAAATAATCCCACGAATGGAAATGTTGAGGGTTTAAACGCGAGAAAAAAGAAAGCAGTCGCGAAACAAGTGGACAAATGGCTAAAACAAATCTCTGTATTTATCAATACACAGATCGATAATAATCAGTATTTATCAAAATTTGATGCAAACAAAGTTCAAGAATGCAATAAAGATTGGTCTCCGCAGAGAAATGCCGACAAAGAAGGCGGAGATAAAGATAGCAACAAATCAGATATGGATGGAAATTGTGAACATATTTTGGTGCACAATCAAACTGAACATCAAACTTAAAATATATGTTAATTATATTTAGTTGCGTATAAATTGTGAAAATAAAAATTTTGTTTATGGATTGTAATAATTATTTTAAAGTGATTTTTTCGAAAAATTTTCATAGCGTATGTATGAAACCATTCATCAACAGACATAATGGGTTGGGGTTTAACAAAGTTTTGTTAACTGATAGACAGGAATAGAATAATTCGGTTATACCCAAATTTGCCCTAATTTACCCGAATTAGACGACAATGCCCGAAATTACCCGAATTTTAATTTAACACCCGAATAAGTCCGTTTTCGTTCATTTTGTAACATTTTTTCATAAAACCATGTTTATATAAACATATTTTTTTGAAATAAATAGTAAAAAATAGGAATGGGTCAATTAAAGAATGCCCGATTTTTCCATATTTTACCCGATTTTGAGTTAATTTAAGCCCGAAATTACCCGAATTTAAGTGAAAATATCAACTCAGAAAAAAATTTTCATGAAACAATTATAAAATTTACTGAAATAAAAGTAGGAAAACAATTTATTTGTGGTATTTACTTAAATTATGTGACCCGAATTCATACCCTAATTTTAATCTTAATGCACCCGATTACCCGACCCGATTTTTAGCTTTTTTACCCGAATTATCCGATTCCTGCTGATAGACCACTAAAAAACTCTAAATACCCGTAATTTAATTTATAAAAAATAAGTGCTTAACTAAAGAGATGTTTAGTTTGGAAATGGTTTATTATTTCAAAAAATATTTACGTTATCTGCGACCGATAAAATGAATTTCGATTCAATTTCGTGACAAATTTTATATATAAATTTATTAAGTTTTCTATAATTTTAGTTTACCCCCATTCTAATTACCATTAAACTCTATCGTGCAAACTTATTTTGATAAAGTCTTGACAATTCATAAATTGCATGAATTATTTTGAAAAACTATCCTCAATCAAAAAAATTCTAAAAATTACCGATAAAACTAAAAGCCTATCAACAGATATGAATGCATTTTTATCCACAGGTTCAATGAGATTTATTTGATAAATTAATTTTAATTATTTTACAGAAATTTTATTTTAAATTAAAATAATAATTGTGTTTATTTGGTGAACGAAACCACATCTAAAATAGTGATTCAAATAATGCGCAAAAAAATTGCCATAGAAATATGAAAACAGTATAAACGTATGGATTGGTTGTATTATTTATTTATTTACATTGATTTACTATAAAGTGAAAGCACATGTTTATTCTGTGAACTTTTTATTAAATATTTTAAACCATCATAAAAATGAATTTAATATTAAATTTTGTTCGAAAAACCGAATTAATGTGAGTATAATTTGAATTATTTATTAAGATTTAACAGTTAATAATACGCGAAATTGTTTATTACAGAATTAGTCGACAAATGTTCGCGCATTTATACCGAATTTCACCGAATATTAGATTTTATAGTAATGACAAAGACGGTCACAGTAGTGATGATAAAAGCAGTGGTTATAGTAGTAGTGAAGAGACTGATGCCAGTAGTGATGACAAACAAATTAATAGTGAATTAAATGACGATTTTAGTGATAAACAATTGAGTGTTGAAGATGTGCAACAAAAACAGTCGAATGCAAGACACAAATTAATGGTTTTGCTTAATGAAATGGCCGTATTTTCTAGTGTACCGCAAAATGATTCGGTTATATCGAAATCATTAGCGAAACCAATAACACACGTGAGACGAAGCGCTCGACCGCAACCACAACCGCCGCCCGAACCCGAGAATATCGATGAGTAAGCATAGGATTTTCCTCTATTTTTCCTTTTATCATATGATTTTCTGGAAGATTAACTTCTATTAAATATAACGAGTCTAACATGTCTAACAACTCTAATTCGTTTTTATAATATTTGTAAAGCTGTTGTTGGGTTTAATTTTTGCAACCCTAGACAAACCGAACCCAACCGAAACTTACTGCGCATCACTCGAACCAAATCGTTTGTAAATCCATTTAAAACGATATGATAAATATTTATTGCATAGAAATCAATTAAAACTCATATTGCAATCAATAATACGGAATCGAATCTTAATAATTTTGAAGCTAATATATTAATTTTCATTTCTATTGAAATTTTAGTTTCACGGTATTCACATTTAAATTTTCAACGATTAAAGGAGTTAAAAACTAATTTCAAGTCATTTATGCACATAAAGATTCTTTGTCGGTTACCAGTTTACTATACAATTTACTATAGAGTTAATTAACAAGATTATTCAACCCGAAACCGAAACAAATTCTTATAAAATCAAACCAAACCTTAACCTAAATTATAAGAAACTAATCGCGTGTAACTGACACTAGAAAACTTCAAATATAATTTTCGAAATATCAACTCTTAATGATTTGTCGTTGCATTTGGAAAGCAAAAATCTTGTTTTATTTTTGAATAATAAGCGAATTTTTGTTTTTTATATTTTTTTGGTTTCATTAAAATATCATTTATGCGGATTTCAAAACGACTATCCGCATCCATACATTACATTTGAGGTTATCCGCTGCACATTTATCCACAAAATTATATGTAATGGTATCTTCATTCTTATACAAATATAGATAAATATTTTCTGCATTTTATAATTTTTTCTTGTGCTTCGATAACCTAAATCGAAATACGGTACTTATTTATAGCGAGCGATAAATTAATTTAAAACGAAAAATTATATATTATTTATTGTTTAAAACAAAGAAAAAATAATATGCAGATAACCTATGGATAAATCATTTACAGTATTAATGACCCGATCTGATCCGCATCCGATCACTACTAAAATATGCTTTATCCGCTCCGTATTCAACCTGCATTTAAAAAATTTCGATTCATCCGATACACAAAAATCCGCTAAAAATTATAAGCATCCGTATCTGCTTTTATTCGCTTCCAGCTCTAAATTATGCAAATCCAAAATTTTAACATTAAAATCTCAATTAACAAAAAATACTCTCAATTCTCAACATTAAAATAGCTTAAAATTAATATTACTTTAATAAATTAATATATTTAAGATTTAATGATTAATTTTTTATACGACATTTTTGTTAAAATTTAAGAATTAATCTATTGATTTGCTAGTAATTTAATTTAGATATAAGCATATTATAGTAATACTTATTTAATTTGAGTTGAGTTCAATTATCACAATTGATTGATCCTTAATATTTGACGCATAATAATTAAGGCAATTTTTCTTCATTTAAAATTAAATTACAATAAATTATTTGCGAAATATTTTCTATTAATTTAAAAGTCTTAAAAATGACGTGTGTTCAGAATATGATATAAGCTTATGTTACTTACACTGTATTGCTTTCAAAGTTTGTGCATAAGGCTTAGTCTGTCTTTTAAAACATTATTTAACTTTTGAGTTATTTTTACTCTTAGTAACGATTCGTAATGCCGTAATAATAAATTGCCGAATAGTTTTAGCAACGTATCAATAGATATATTTTCAAACTGTTTATTATTATATAAGTTTTTCCCATTAATTAACGAAGAACTTCTTCTTTATTGTATTTTAAATGTGTCAGAAGTTTTTTATAATAAGATACGTTAAGTATCATTTAAAATTTGAATCATTTCCAAAGTATAAGTGTTTCGAACCCAAATATGATGTTTATTGGAGTTTTCTCGCATTCAATATTATAATATGAATGCAAAACTTATTTTTAATTTATGATTCTATAACTGGCAGTCTTTATTGTCAAATAGATTTCTAAAAAGTCTACTAATATATACCGCACTCATATGTTAATAATAATATGTTTTTTTAATGAATTAGTTGGCTATAAATTCGCGGTTTAGTGAATCTAGATTTTACGCTTTGGTTACGATTTTTTTATTTGAATCTTAAAGCAAATCTGAGAATTTTTTTGCAACAGAAGTTGAATCACTCTATTTTTATAAAAGGACTATTTTTTGTTTTTGTTTCAATTTTTTTCTTCAAGACTTAAATTTTCATAATTTATTTTATTGCAAAATATTTTTTGTTTTAAAATAAAAACAAAACTGGAAAGTTTTTGCAGTTTTCCCAACAAATAACACGCAAAATTCATACTAATTTAGTTACGCTTATAACTAAGTTGTCAGTTAACGAGCGAAGTATAATTTTGCATTCCATTCAGTTAAACATGCCATTTATTTATTCTATTTAAACCTAAATTTAGTTATGGTTGTGGTGTTATATTATTTTATGTTTTATTTTTAAATTTATAGAGTAATGTTGCGATGTTTACACGAATATGTGTAACATATGTATGGAGTGTGTATCCATTAATGCTTTATTGTTTTATTTAGTATCAGTAAAGGTATTGATAAACGACTAGAATTCGCTGCCAAAGTGATAGCGAATACGTTAAGCGGAGACCAAGCAAAGCAGACAGAATCAGAGTTATTGCGATTGTTGAGAGTACATGCAGAGGAGACCGAAGCCGCAAAGCAAGGCATACAACCAAAGAGTGACGATTTGGCGTTAGTTCTTATTTCTTATTATCAGTTACTTCTAGTATATTGTTAGGCATTTCTAACCCAATACTTTTCACATACCAGCTCTTTATTTGTTGGCATGAAAGTCGATCATAAAAAGAGTCCTAAAAGACCTGGAGATTTGCTGCGAACAGACGGAACCCATATTCGCCCAAAAAGAGAGTTTGAAAAGCATGAAAGGCTAAGAAGACCGATGACAGCATTCAAAGGCAAAGTAAACCTCTATGTCAGTGAACCGCTCGGTATATTTGATCCTAACATGAAAGACAAAACTGATGAGTTTGACACAATGAGTGGCACTAAAATGTATATATGGGATCGTCTGATGAAAGACGAAATAGAGCAGAGTGTCACTCAATCACCGAAGAATGCTTTCGAGGAAATGATCGCATGGACCGAACAGGGAAAGCTTTGGAGGTTTCCTATTGATAACGAACAAGGCATGGCATGGCATCACTCTCTTCACATTAATCTATTTTTATCTATTGTTTTTATTCCCAGCTTTACTCATATACTTATATTCTATTTTATAATACAGGGCTTGAAGAAGAAGCAAATGTACCATTTTATGAGCACGTAATGCTAGATTATCTGCTCGAAGACTTCCCAGAAAGAGGACCCGTTCGTCATTTTATGGAATTGATAATAATGGGTCTTTCGAGCAATCCCTACATAACTGTTGAACGAAAGAAAGCTACGGTTGCTTATTATAAAGAGTACTTTAAACAAAATGAAGGAATATTAAAAGCTTCTGGTGCTTTGAGCTAAACATTTAATCATTTATGTATTTATTAATTATAACGTTATATTGATTTATTCAATAAATAATATTATTGATTATAAATATTATTAATGTAACTGTAAATTTATTAATTTTATTAATTTCGTTGAAAGAGGCAGTATAATCATATAATCATTTGTAGAGTTATAACTTGTGGTATAAAAGCATTTTTTAAAATGATAACTACTAGTGTTTTTTCATTACTGAAAATAACATAAAACTGTTTTTAAATATACTGTTTTTTAAAAATTTAATCTCAACACAAAAGCGTGTCTGAAAAATAAACGAAATAAAACAAACAGTAGCTTTAATAAAGTTGGTGTGCATTAATGATATATTGACCACAAGGTGTTATTTACTGTTAATAGCAAATACGTGTGTCTGCTCTGTCTCTCTCGTACGGACAGTTACATGTGTCTTGTGTTGCCAAAGTTCATTCCACTGGCATTTGCGCCTTTGTTTGTACCATATTGCAAATTGATGACACCTTCTCCAGCGCGCAATTGTTGTTCCGTCCATTCTCTTTTGTTCTCGTCTGCTGGTTTCGGGCCGAGGAAAGGTCCGGGCCATTCGGGATGCAAATAGCACTGTAACAAAACAATACATTTTAGCATTCATGTTAGTATTAGTTTGTTTGTTTGTTTCGTACTGTTCGTCCCAAAGCCATTATGCATTGTGTCACTGCAGGGATATTTCGTCGTTCGTAAAGATCAACCGTTTGGAAAACATCGATATCTGGAACACCATATATCTTGACAGCGGATTGAAATTTATTAATATTTTCCATCATTTTGAATTGTCCGCCACCGGTATTAATTTTAGGAATACTTCCGGGTTTTAATTTATTCATTAATCTAACAAAATAATTAGTAATCTAATTAATAACAACACGGGATAAACTTTTAATTAGATTATTACCGGCAAAGAATGGTTCCATCGCGAAGGACTTCTTCAAAAGCTCCCTGTGGTAGTCGTTCACCCAAAACAGCTTCTATCCATCCTAACACTTCTGATTCTAACTGAGCGTCTCGTTTTCCTGCGATCTGTTTGTTTTCAAAAATTTATTTATTTATTTATTATCGACAACTTGTATATAAGAAAATAAAAAATCACCTATAATTATAAACTTTTCCCAAAATAACTTTTAGCGTTTCTTTTCTTTTTCAAAACACAAAGCATAATAAATAACTATTATTATTTAACTCAATTGCGTAATTTAGTTACAGTAGTTTAATAAATTCCGATGCGCTCTAACGTTAAAAAAATAATAATTTATTGCTCGGATGAAAATTATTGCTATTCAAAAATGTGCATAATATCGAAATTTTAGATTTAGCGTAATATTTATTAAATTAACGCGAGAAATACAATAAAAAATTGTCGCAAAACTAAATGGAAAAATCGAGATAAAATGCAAAGAATTTCCCTTTCAAAACATCTATAAATAAATACTGCATACCATTGCATAATTCAAATATAGAATTGCCATTATAGTCAAGTGCAAGGGCTGTCTATCAATATTTTGAAATATGGATTAACATTTTTTAAGTTAGTATTACGGAAACTCATCGATTTTTATAACGTTTATTAAATTTTTAAAAACGTTTAAAGATTTTCAATTAAAACGTATGAAAAAAAATTCTTCGTTAATTTTTTTTCAATGTTTAATGTATAGTGTATTAGTAGTTTCGTGGGCGTTATGTATATGTAAGAATATGGGATAACGTTAAGCATCAATGCGTTAAATTCACGCCAAATTCTACATTTTTGATTTTCAGAGTAAGATAAAACTACTTTAATTACAAATGTAACGATTATTTAAAAAAGAACAATTTAGGAGTGTTTCCTACAAATTTAAATTGTATTTTGGTTATAAAAATGAGATAAAGCACATAAGATGTGAAATACTTAGTTGTGTTTAATGCATTGCATTAATTTTTCAATGTTTCAAATTGTTTGATATCCAATTTTACAAGCAGTTAAAAGCGCTGAACAATTAGTAACGTTAATCACATTTATGTTCGCACAAAAAATTGAACGATTAATAAATAATAAATTAGAATTGGAATCACTTATGAATAACGCATAAGCATTGAGAGTTAACGTTAGTTTACTTACTTTGTTGGACACTTGTGCACTAAGACCATAGGAAGCACCGCGATATGACATGTTGAATGTAGTTCTGTCTCGTTTCGACTTCAAACACTTTAACAAACTTGTTGTGCCTTACGATGCCTTACGACGATAGCAAAATGATTATAGTTTGGAAAATGATAAACTATAAACTTCACAGCAGTTCACAGCAAATAGTATATGTCCCTAATATCCAAAAATATCCTCTCGATGGAGTTGCCGCCCAATGTCTAACTGGATGCTGTTTATAAGTGAGTTCGTTTCTAACCGTTTCTAAAACTTTTTCTATGACATCACTGATGTTGCCATATGTGGAGCTAAAAGAAAACCTCATGTCGTATCGTAACAGTAACTGCAGTTTCGTGCAGCCGTTTCACATTTCGCTTTCCATGTTCACGTACGAAATTGTATTTTCGTACTTAACCAAACACCAACATTGTGTGTTGAGAGCCACCAGAATCCAAATAATGGATTACTCATTATTGTTATAAATGCGTTTACTATTACTCATGCAATTAAAAAAACAATGCAATCAAAACATTGAGTAATTCTGTAATTCTGTTTAGTAAGATATAATAAACGTATTCGTTATTATAGTGTTATTCTTGTAACTTTTAAATTTTTTAAAATGCCTATAAAACTAATAATAAATACCTTATTATGTCATGTTTAGATTGTCAGATAAATTGTTATTAGACCTGTATCTATGTCTGTATCTGTCTTTACATTTTTGGAAATATTTAATTATTCTTACTATCAAATATTTACGAATAAACAGATATTTTCTCATATTATACACTAATTATTATTTTTATTTATTTATAAAAATAAATAAGTTTAAGATAAATAATACTATTTTACCGGTTTTAAAAATAATTGCTATGATGAATGCCATGTCATAATGATTGAGAGATACCTTCTATTTATTTACAAAACGTGAATAATTTAATTTTTTATTTTAAGGCACGTTTTGGTTGTAATTTAATTCTTTCAACTTTGATAAAAGCCGAAAAAAGATTTTAAAAGATTACTCTTATTCTAAATTTTGCATTAGACTAATAGCTGAATAACTTGTTTGATGTTTACTTTAATATAATACTTGTGGTTTAAAGGATCATATTATTATTATTATTATTATTGATTCTTAAATTTAATTCTGCTAAATCATTGATTTGTGCAGAAAAACCTAAAATCTATAACATTAAAATTAAATCAACTAAAATTAGTTAACTTGAAATTTTGGTGGCAATAAATTATTTGTTAGACCTTGATTTATTTGAGGTAAACTTGTTTTCAGTATTTATTACATTTAATTATAGAAAACTTTAGATTTAAAAATAAAAAAGTGTTTACGATTTGCAAAATCGACAAATTTATCGATTATTTTGAGTCCAAGCTGTTATAACTTTAAGATTATAAATGTTACCTATTGATTATTAAATTAAATAGTTAGAAAAATGGAAATTGTTATTAAAA
Source organism: Phthiracarus crinitus (assembly GCA_034698025.1). Taxonomy (NCBI): domain Eukaryota; kingdom Metazoa; phylum Arthropoda; class Arachnida; order Sarcoptiformes; family Phthiracaridae; genus Phthiracarus; species Phthiracarus crinitus. Next base: position 8,405 of record JAQGAW010001219.1, on the reverse strand, counting down.
TTTAGAAAAAAATAGGGGTATTATTTTAAAATTTTTAATTAAATCACTGACAATTAGTTATGTTGATGAGTAAAAATATCTCAATAATTGTGAAAATAAAATTATATGCGGGAAACATATGATAGACTGCTGAATGAAAATTATTTATCGTGTTGTCAAGTTCTCCAGAATACAACATATTCTGATGATTACCAGTTTGTCAAAAATCTGGATATATTTTAAAATCTACATGCATTCTCCCAAAACATTTTTAAAGTGAAAATCGTATATTCTATGTGTTGTAATTAATTTATAAGAATATAAGTAAAATATTTAATAATTTAAAATCTTATAAAACAACTGATTGTATTTTACTCAATTTAAAAGCTTAGAATAATCTAAACAAAACTCGATTTAAACTTTAATTTAAATGCAAAAAATATAGTTATATACTTTTTTACTTATACTGTAATAATAAGCTTAGTTCTTATGCAAATAAAAAAATGAAGAAAAAAGCATGAAATCTTAAAGGCGGTGGACTAGAAAAGTTGATATGAGTTCTAAGTTTGTTTGGTTTATTTATATTTTTAACCAAAGTTCTAAATTTTAATAAGCAAAAAACATTAACATTTTTGTGCTTAATTCACTCCTTTATGGGTTATTTGTTTCTCAATGTGCAGACAAGAATTTGGTTTATCTCAGATTATAACTTACGGTAAGCTTAAGTAAACACTAATAGTTTTGTGCAAATATACTGTAGTAAGTATGGACTTATGAACATTTCGACATCATTTTGTCTGCAATTGAGACAAAAATGATTATGTATACATTTGCAGACTACAGTATAGTCACCCAAATAAATAGCAAAACACTCATAAAAATGCCAAAAAGTTCTCTTTAATCCGAACATATGCCGAACTTTTAAATGGTTTCAAACCAATTCAATAATTCGCTAAAATCTCTTATTCTGATTTATTCTGATAAGAACTTATTTTAAGTCAACAAATTTTTATTTGGAATCTAAAATAGAAATCTCGTCAAGTAATCTGTATTTAAATTAGAATAATCGATAAAAGATCATATATTTAAGTTAGAGTGGGAGTCAAGGTAAATGTAACATTTAATCTTTTATTAACATTTTTTTCTTAAATTATATTTTTTAAATGAAAAATTTCTTGAACTTCTGCCAAACATATCAAACATTACTAAACCCTTATTTGTATAGTAGTAACAATAATAATCTTTGGTCATTGTGTCGTACCCATAACATCTAATATTTGGAAATAGTTCAAATTTTCTAACGAATATTATTTTTTAGTAAAATATTCTATGATAATTTGGATGCAACACAAGGTCCATAGCTATTAATGCTAACTATCCTCATAGTAGGTGGTACTGTCGATATTACTATTCGGTAAATGGATTTGCAGTGTTTGTTAAGAATACAAAGGCGTGAATAAAATATGTAACTAATAAAACATACTAAAAAGCACAATAAATTAAAATTTAAAAATTTTTTAAAGATGTATTGTATTTACTTTAAAATGTGAACACAACCCGATTTTGTGAGCGCTAAAAATAAAACATGTCTAACGTCTATAAGAATCCGTTTTCGACGCAAAATAGAATATATAATGTACAGACAGTTTACAACTGTTTTGCTCAAACAATATTTTTCTTCATAAGAATATCAATGAAACCAAAGAAAACAATGGAATACAAGCAAAATATTTATATTTTTTGTGCGATTTTATGCATTACAGATATTTTGCTCAATTAATTTCACGCAACAATTTTTCATTTGGGTTTCAAGGCTCAAACTGTAAGCGATAGTCTTGCGATACAGTGGTGGGTGTGATGACTTGGCTCTCTAAGAAAATCAAGGCTCTTCCTCAAAATAGGAGACAAAAATTAAAAGAACATTTTTGTTTCATTCGACAATATTTATTTTAAAAATATGTATATAAAGCAACATTGATATGTAATTACGAAGCGCGCGACGTATGCCCTCTTTTTACGAACAGACTATCACTTCTTATTCCAGAGTGAAAGATGTAATAAGAAATAGAGTACTAATGTAATGAGTCATTAGTAAATCATTTTTTTGTTTCGCTTCTTTCGTATCATTCTCTCCTTTTAGCGAATTTCGTATAAGTTTTCTGGTATAATACGATCATTTATTTTGAGCTTTAATTAGTGTTATCACAAATTAGATAACAATTAGTTATGATTAGTAGTTTTGATTAAATACGATGTGATAATTTTTCTAGTTTTAAATTGCAATGAAAACTCGGATATCCAGATATCCATTGAAAAAAACTGTAAGCATAAGTGTGTGATACTGTAACTAACGCTAAGTTTTTTCTTTAAAAAATTCTTATTTTTTAAAACTCTAATAACCTATTTTTCTGTTTGCAAATAAATACCACATTTTTACGAAATAAGTTTGAAACTTCTTTATTAATAAATAAAGCTATAATTTTGCAAATGACGTGAGTTTAACGGTTAGCGTACAAAAAAATTGTGTGTAATATAAATAAAATCAATCATAAAAAAGAATTGAATACACATTAATTAGAAACAAGACATGCAGTTTAAAACGTGAATCAAATGATTACATATTGATTACTTAACAAATTAAAAAAATAAAAATAGAATTAATATTAAAAAGGGGTGAAACGTGATGTGATTCACTTAAACCTAATAATTTCTTCGTTAGCGATTTTAATGAGTTCATTAAAGTTAACATTAATATTTGATCGCCAAAAACGTCTAACTTTGCCCCAAACCTCTGCAGGATATCTCGGGCTCGGAATGCCATGAAATATGCGTGCAATAACTCGAGCGGAACTCAAGTTTTGGTCGCTATGAATAGCAAGCAAATCGCGAACATCTCGTCTCGCCTGCTCTAAATCAAACACATGAGTGGCGCCAATCACATCTGCATCCGTTACTTCCAAGTACTGCGAGTTATCGTTAAACGATTCGTCATTGAAATACCCGTTAAGCCTATCTTTAAGTTTACTGCACTTAATTGCGTTAAACTCGTTTGTGCACTGTCTTTGCGAATATTGTTTGAATGTTAAATAAACATTTCTTAGTTTCGCGATTTCGTTCATTTCTTGACGATTAGTGAATTCGCTGAGAAACTCGAGCACATCGTTGAGCTCTGTATCGGTTAAGTCTCCGCGCGCTCTCAAGTGAAACGATAAATCACTAAAAACAATTCGAACATTGGTTCGCTTTGGTCTACCATTTATCTGCTGCCACTCTAAGCTCAACAATTGTCGCCTCACATCATTGATATGTTGTCCGAGCATAGAACTAACCTCAACCAATGAAAATTTGAGCATACTTGGCATTTCCGAGTCATTATTAGTTCTTTTATAGAGCGCTAATGCGGTGGCAACGGCTGCACACTGTTTGGCAACGCATTGCATCTGTTGAGCTCCATCTCCATAGCACAATATCGTACACATTGAATTAATTGCTGGCAAACATTTAACAAACTGTTTACTGTAATCTAACTCCAAATATGTGAGTAAAGTCAGTATTGTTTCCTCTTTCAAATCCAACTCCAAAACAGTTGATTGTATTGGAAATGCAATTTCGTGTGCCGGACATACAGAATCGGAATGAATGTCGTTATTACTTGTGTCGACGTCACAAAGTTCCCTGCATTTACACGGTTTGAACACCTTTTCGATTAATTTGCGCAAACATTTTCTATCAGTACTGTTGGCATATACGTGTCGCTGTAACTCAAACAGATCCTTACCGTCAGAATCTAAAAACAAGTGACAATGAGCTTCAGAGCCGTCACGACCCGCGCGACCAATTTCTTGCATATAATTCTCGAAACTTTTCGGTAAGTTATAGTGAATTATGGCGCGAACGTTCGATTTGTTGATTCCCATACCGAACGCAATGGTCGCCACAACAACTCTCAAATCTCCTTTAATAAATCGTTTCTGGACTCGAGATCTTTGGTCGCTCGACATTCCCGCGTGATATGACTGCGCGTCCCAAACAAGACGTGATTTACCAGTCTTTGTATTATCCTTTATATCTTGCATACTGATCCGTATCAGTGACGACAATCGTTCAGTTTCTTCTCTTCGCGTGCAGTAAACAATAATTGAGTTTAGATTAATAAATCTCTGGCTTTTAAGCAAATCGATAAGCGCTAAGTCTTTATTAACGTCTCTCGAAACAGTTAAAACAAGATTTTTAGGAACTAATGTCGTGCCAATAACATCACTGCACTCAAGACCAAGAGTTTGAGCGATTCTTAATGAAGTAGTTTTGGTTGCGGTAGCGGTTAATGCCAAAAATGTTTGGATTTTCAATTTTTCCCTTAACATACGATAGAGTTGAAGATAAGATGGCCTGAAATTATTCGACCATTCGGACAGACAATGAGCCTCATCGATGCAAACGAACGCGATTCGCGGCAAAGCATTGAAATTGATGCAAGTGTTGCCTCCGACTATAGCTTCTGGACTGAGGAGAACGACCTGTGCGTCGCCATTCAATAACTTACTAATAGCCGATTGCTTTTGTGTAGCGTTCAAACCACTATGAATACACACAGCATTAATGCATTTTGGAAATGTTGTTAACTGATCCTCCATTAATGAGATTAATGGAGATATAACTATTGTAATCGCTTTCCTATGTTTCCAATACAAAAGTGCCGGCAATTGATAGCAAAGAGATTTTCCTGAACCAGTACTAGATATAAGGATAGTTGACTTTCCTCCTAATATTCTGCTTATTGTCTCGTATTGACTGTCACGGAACAACTGATGACCCATTTCTTGAAGTGCGTTATTAATAATATCGGCGTCCAATTTATCATCACTTAATACTGGCTTTACTTTAAGGCTCTGTTGTAGATCTTCGAGCGAATTACTAATACCTAAATCTTTAAGATCGTCGTCATTCGATACATCATTGTCTACCTTATCATCGACAGTACAGTTTTGAGCCCAATGACCCGTTTGTCCGCATTTGTAGCAATCGTTGGAACGAGTTTTCTTCATTTGTTTCCATTTATTATATTTGTATTTACGAATATTAAACTTTTTATATCCTCGAGACGCAAAAACTTTCTTTTTCATGTCCAACTTTTTGAAATTTGTTTTTACAGTTTTAGGTTTTGACGACTTCTTTGAAACACGTTTACTTATTTCTTTTGGTTTATCGACTACTTCTGTATCGGTATTCAAATTTTTGGTTTCATTATTCGGTTCAATGCTTTTATTTTTAATTGTTGTAAATTTTATTTCCTCATTAAAACTGAATCCATTGTATTTCGATACTCTTCGCTCTCCACTCTTAAAAAACTTGTTTGGTTTTTTCGAGTCAACACTTTTCTCGGCTTCATATTCATCAGACGATGACAAGCTATTATTAGCATTATTTTTCGCACTCAAAGTACTATTAACATTCAAAGGCCATGATATGAGTCCGTCGTCGAACGTAAACACATCACTCTTTCGCTTTTTTTCTTTCGTTTGAATTTGATTGGCATTGAAATCATTATTTTGATTGTTTTGTACATTTTCACAAACAGTCACATAACTGGTATTATCGTTCGATAGATTATTCACAACATTCTTCGAAACCGATTCGTTGTCTACATATTCATTAAAACTGGTTTTCGATGATAAATCATCAGTGAATGGTTCACTGGTGAACATTGTATTTCTGTCATTATCGGTAATATTATCGGAATCGATAATCGGTTTAAGTCTCGATTCGTCAACACTTTTCGTGCGAAACAAAACAATCTTCGAGTCGTTATCACATTTGTGTCCATTTTCTTTAGCACTGTTATCGTCAAACTGTTTGTCACTCAGTTTAGTGTTCCTCTTCAACGAAAACGAGTTAAACTTCGAATCGTTATTGTCGTTAAGATATTTGTCTAACATTTTGTCGGAAATACTCTTCATTGGACCCAATTTTGATGACAACGAGTGCGTCATTGTTCGCGATTTATTGAACTTTTTGTGCCAAACATTATCCATGTTAGTCTTCTCAATACACTTCCAATATCTCTTATAATCATTTTTGACGCAATCGTCCGCTAATTTGATGTCTTGTTTGCTCGGTTTTCGTCCATTCGTTGTTTCGAATTGTTTTTCCCATAACTTTATTCTCAATTTAAGTTTATTGGTTTCAGTGTCAGTATTTGAAGACATCTTATTTGCATAATAGTTATCGCAATTGAATTAAATCGCGATATTATTAATGCGATGTAATATTATGTTATGTTATGTTAGACTATATAAGCGCCAAATATTTTAAGATATAATCTAGAGGTGTGTTATGTATGTTATGTGTTGTGCACTAACGCTACACTGTATTTCACTGTATTTTGAATTTGGTCGCATTTTTGAGCGAATACTGAACAGTATGTGATGCGTTAATTGTACAGAAATAACAACGAAAATCAAATATCTTTTTTCTAATTTGATCGTCAAATTTACTTTACACGTAAGTTTAAAATCTTTCTGAAACAACTCAAGAAAATGGTTAATTTAAATTTTGTTATGATTAGTTTGTGTTTTAAATAGATATAAAAAGAAATATTATGTGACACATTAATCTTGTTTTTTATGCGATGATTTTCGCTGATTTATATTAATGTGCGAAACGGAATTTTCGCAATAGTTTTAAATTAATTGAATTGATGTATACTGTAGTGATGGAGAGACTCTGGCTCCAGAGGCTCCAAACGGAAACCCAGCTTAAGTTGAGCCTGAGCCTCCATTTAAAAACCTAAACCTCGAGTCTCAATTAAAGTTAGAGTGTGAGTCTGAACCCGAGTCTCCTTCCTCGGGCCCGAGCCTAAGCCTCTGTTTATTTTTAAATAGATGAAAATATATTTTAATTAATTTCGAATCACAAAATAGAACATTTTTAATGAAAAATACATATGTTTTGGCAACTTTTGTGATAACAAAAAAATAAATAACATTATAAAAACTTTTTTACGGATACATTCCATAACATAATTAATAGGGTTATAAAAATCATTAGAAAAAGTGTGTAAAATAGTTAGTAATCGTTAAAAAAAATTGATCAAATCGTAAGAAAAATTGATTAAAAAATTTATATTAAAACAGTAATATAACATAATCATATTATGGGTTTCATTCAAAAATTTTCAAAAAAATCCTGAAATAATGTAAGACTCATAAGATTTAGAAGAAAATAATTTAATTTTCTTAATTGAATATTACTATATTAAGTTTTTTAGTATTATTTCCAGAAATTAACCTAAACAATACGTACCCTTTTAAAAATCATCGAATTTTAAAGACAAATTTTATAATTTTCAACTATAATAAACAAAATATCAAAAAAACTTCAATCGATATAATAAAATAAAATCGTTAGAAATTATAAATATCGATAGATCCGTTAATTACACTTTGTATTTTTTACTTAATATACCGGTTTACCTCACTTTTAACGACATATCGCAGTATCGCGAGGCACGATATATCGACATACCCCGAGGTATTGATATCGACAGACCCCTCTACATGTCGCGTGAGTGAAATTAATTTTATTAGTGAACGTGTTTATGAATAAAATATTTCTAAATATTTTTAGATTTTAAAACCTTTTAGTTCGAATAAAAGCACATGTTTTTAAAATTAAAAAATTAAAATAATGTCTAAATTTTTGAGTAATGTGTCTGAATCTGAAGGAATTAAGTCAACGCAAGAAGACATTGAGAATAAGTTTAATATTTTATTATAAATGTACTGATTCTGCCAATATTTTGTTTAATAAAATTCTTAATTGAGAGAACTGTTGACAGTCACTCAACTTCGCATACAAAATCCGAATTCATATTTGAATTTAAACTTCAAGCAATTTAATTCTTAAAAAGTTTAAATAACAATTGTTATGCGTTGACTAAAATTCGAAGAGTAAACTCGTAGATATGTTTGTCGTCAGAATTTCTATTTATGGCTAAAACAAGAAAAATAATAAATGACATGAAGACTAACCGTAGTGTTTCAATCAAAAGAAAAAGAAAAGTTTGATGTGACAGATATAAAAATCAATTGATCATAAAAAAGTACAATATCTATACGAGTTTTATAAATTTTAGGATAAACTCAATCAAAGTACACTGAAATTGATAACTAAACAATAGCTAAAATTCAACATAAAGCTATTTGGTTATAACTTATTTACCCAAGGTTACCCAAGGTGGGGGTCTTGCCCGGGTCTGGACCTCCCCTAGAATTTTGAAAAAAAGTTAACCACCCCCAACTAAAAATTTGGAAAAATTCATGGATGAAAAAAAATTAAAATTTAGAAAATTTTTTGGTCAAATGTTAAAAAATTGTGCATCAAAACTGATGAGTTTTTGTGACCCCTTTAAATTTTGGTCGAAATTT
>JAQGAW010001218.1:0-20661 GCA_034698025.1 Phthiracarus crinitus | reverse complement strand
TATATAAAAACCAATTACTGTTTTAATTAACTTAAAATCTATAACTATTTCTCTAATTATTTTACTAATCTATTAAAGCAGAAATGTCCCAATAATTAAAACAAATGTCACCCGTATTCTCACTCTCACTGTAAACAAAACAACAAATCACAGTTGTGTTACGTTTTTTAAAATAAAAAAATGATTCGATTATGCTTTCAGTAATGCTTTAATTTAATAAATAATATAGTTGTTGACGGGTTGTGCGCAGGTATTCTTTCGGTTAGGTTTGCGTTTAATCTTAATATAGAATTATGGACTTAAGTGCAAAACTCGTATCCTTAAAATGGTTTTATAAATATTGAATTATAAAACAATTCGAAATTGAATTTAAATTTTAAACGATTTTATTCTGATTAACTCTTGAATCGGATTGTTCTCAAAAACTCGTACCTTAATAAACAAATATACTTATATAGCATAACAATACAAAATATTTATTACTTTATGGTATGTATAAGACATAATTTAATGTAGTGTTGATTTTACTTTTGAAAGTAAAAGTTATGAATTTATTTACTTTTTCTTTTATTTGAAGAAAAAGTAAAAGAAAAGTAAAATTAAAAATTTTTGTAAAAAGTAAAAGTAAAATTAAAAAGTAAAAGAAAAACTACTCTTGTATTGAATTTAACATTAAAAGTAAAAGTAAAAGTAAAATTATTTTGAATTTACTTTTGCTTGAAGTAAAAGTAAAAGAAAAGTAAAATTAAAATATCTTTAAAAAGAAAAAGTAAAATTAAAATTTGGAAGTAAAACTACACTAGTTTAATGTTAGCGCGTCTTAACTTTATATATAAAATTAAGTTTAATGTAACTTTATATGCATAAACTTAGTTAATCATATTGAATATCCGAATAAAAAAATTATTCAGTTCTGCAAAATAAAATCTATAAATTTTAAACTTATTTTTTAAAAATCCACTCTTTGTACTTAATTTTTTAATCAGTCATTTTAAGAGAGATACCAGAAATTTCCATAAGGAATGTGCTCACATTTTTATTATTGTGAAATAAATTCAAAATATTTTGGCTAAAAATGAATTTTGAAAATTCTCACAGAGAGAGCTCTATAACTAAAATTCGTTTTAACAAAATATTTTATATCTCGTAAACCATTATAGATTAAACTATTGTTTTTAAACTAATATTTAAATACTATAAGGAAGAATTTATAAATATTTTTCAAAATAAAAAACTTTTCTAATATTTTTTAAATTTATAATAAGTTAAAGTCATTTTAGTAAATTTACCGAAGATGCTCATCACTAGTAACTTGATTTTCTGCACTAAAAATTGGTAAAAACGGCAGGGAATCGGAAACAAATTATAACACAATTTTATTTACTATAAGAAATTTTAGGAATTCCAAAAAAGTTGATTTGAATATTATGAGAAACGAGAGTTTTACCACGACTTTGTTTGGAGAAAATGGCTTAAAATTTGAATAAAAAACTAAGTTTACTGTAACCTAACCTGCCTCACCCGGACCCGATCCTACCCACGCGTAACCCATCACGACCAACCTGGACACCTTCCCGGATTCCGCCTACACCCTCCTGTATCCCACCCTTACCCAACCGAGTCCCACCTTCACCACACCCCGACGCAACCCCGACGCAACCCCGACAAACCCAGACACAAAAAGGAACCTACACCGACCCATATCATCGGCACAGACTAATTGTGACTCCGGACATAATTATGAGATTTTTCTGCCTAAACCAAAATTTGGTGTTTCCCACACTTCTTCGAGTGACCCCTCAAATAAACATAACTTTTTATTCTAAGTGCAATGGTATAGGTGTTAAACGTTAAAGTTTAAAATTTTTCCACCTCAACCCCATTAAGGGAGGCCCACCCCTCCAAACCCCTCCATTTAATCCCTTCTCTTTGAGCTGATCCATTGATTAACGTGTCGAGGGGGTTGGGCCCCAAGGAGAGGAGCCTATAAAGACTTCACAGAAAAACAAACAAACAGATAAATTATGACACTTTTATATTTAGATATTTAAATTACAGTCTGAAAAGAATTGTCAGTTTATCTCACTAACTTTTTATATAGAAAAAAAAATCTTCCAAATTCTTATGATAATAAAGATAAGACTTCTTATTGCTAAATCTTGAAATTTTTTTTATAACTATAATAATTTTTTAAATTTTATATTTTATTTTAATTATGAAGATAATTTGAAGACTTTGCGCTAGTATTTAAAAAATCTAAATATAGTAAAATAGCGAATAATTTTGAATATTTGTACAAGTCTGGGATAATTTCAAGAAATTGCCAATAACGGGAAAATAAAACTTATTTTAAATACTTAGTTTTAAATAAAATTAGTTAACATATTAATTTCCCTGTAACATCATATATAATAATATTATAAGTCAGACTCTCCCGCTATAGGCTGTTCAATCCCCTAAACATAATATCCGCCCTCTATTTTCTTCCCTCGTCGCTGATTGGCAAATTCAAAAGTAGGGTATATCTACTGTTTCTTATTTATTTCTTTTTGTATTTATTAAAGTATTGATTTGTGCTTTGTTTAATAATTACTCGAATGTGTTTTTTGTGTTGATCGTTGGATAGAGGTGGACTCAATCGCGTTTGGCTGTAACGCAGTATTGCGTCCATTAATTAAGTATGTGATTTGTACGGTATAATTGTTTCTTATTTATTTAATTTAATAAATATATTTCTATGTTATCCTCGTTTGAGTTCATTGCCCCACAGAGTCCTATTTTTAAAGAGAGTACCCGAGGTTAGGCCTAAGCGTTTGCTCGGTGTTCGCGTGCCATCAGTGGTTTATTCGTCGATTCTGCGTGTTTACAGTGTTATAGTATGGACTGCAGAGTACGGATTGGTGGTGTAGTATTTCAGTTTTTAGCAAATAAATATTTATCATTAAACACATATAATCAATATCAACCAAAAATCAATAGTAAAAAATAAAATAAATTATTCTTATAAACGTATCATTAAAGTTAAGACAAAACTTGTCAAATGAATTTGATTAATAGTCAAACAATAATTAACTAAAACATTAATGATAAAATATTATTCGTTTCTTAAATAACAATAATAATCGATGATATATAAAATGAAATATTTAACGATAAACCTTTAAAAATATAAATCCACTTTTAATAGTCGTAATTACCGATTAAATTTTAACCGAAATAGTTTTAATAATGCTATTTTTTCACTGAAAGATTTATTTTAATGACATTTTATACCCGTTATTAACACATTTAAGTCTATTATTGGGCATTTTTCGACCGTATAAAGCCCATTATTATCAATTTTAGACTAAATTAAGCCAAATTAAGTTTATTTTGTAACTTTTTTGCCATTTTAAGATTATTTTTAGTTTATTATAGTTAAGGTTTGGCCGTTTTTTAAATCCCTTAATAAATATAAAGAACGGTCTCCAGACGGACGGACAGATAGATTAACTTTTCAAATATAATAGCTCCTTTGGGCAAAGAGAAATAAAAATTATGAGTTTTTGGAAAAAAAATTACATATCCTTTAACATTATTAGTAAAAAATAAAATAATTATTCTTATAAACGTCTAATTAGAATTAGTAAAAACTTTGCAAATGAATTTGATTAATAACTCAAAACAGTAATTAACTGAATTATTACTGTAATGATAAAATATTATTCGTTTCTTAGATGACAATAATAATTTATGATTAATAAAATTAAAAAGTTAACGATAAATCTTTAAAAATATATATCAATTCAGTAGTTGTAAACCTATTGTACCATTTAACTACCAAAAAAGAATATTTTTAATACTGTAAATTACAGCGCATTTGCAATGTATATCGAAAGAGAGAATGAATCTTATTATAAACAATTTGGTAATTATTTTAGAAAAAATAAAAATCGGTTAAAAACAAGTGTTTTGAAATTATTTAAAATTAATATAAACGATAACAGATATGAAATTAATGTTAATCGCTGTGTATTTATTAATAATTGGATAATAACTAAAATTGAAGAGAAAGCACAGGAAATTGATTTGATGGAACAGTTTAGTAAAAGTACGCATATATTTCCAGCAAAATCAATGTACGAGTATTTTAGTGGTATTATAGATAATAGCGAGAAACAAAAGGCTATAGTTATTAATATCTTAATAGGATTTGCTTCAATTAAATATGGTTTAGCCGTAATATTTCCACACAATAAGTTTATTAGTCTGCTTTATCCCGATATTTCACTAGTGTTTGGTGAATCAATACTTTTTTGTTCAATTACAGCATTGTCTGAATTGCTTGCATTATTCATTAATATTCAGTTCATATTTTTCGATCTGAACTATTTATCGAAAAATCATTTAATAAGAGATACGTATAATGAAATTAAAACTTTAAAATCTAATCAATTATTAAGCGAACGCTATACGAAAATAATTTCTAAATATAGCTTATTTTTTATGTTACTCACGAAAGCGTTATATTATACACTAGTTGTTATGTGTATAACAGTTATTCTTTATTCATGGATCTTAACATTAAGCAAATCGAATGAATACTACAATTATGGCATTTTTCTATTATCATATGCTCTCTATTGTGTTTCAATGAATTACACAATTCGTTCGCTTTTGTTCGCCGCTTTCATAATAATTACTTTCATATTATATTTAACTTTTAAATTTCGGAAAATAACCGATATTTGTCGCAATTCATTAACTATTTTCGGTATTATAATAGTTATAGGCTAAAAGTAAACTAATTTATAATTAGTATAACCACTATTAAAACTAAACCACTATTATTATCATTAATTAATTATTATTATTGTCGAAACAATATCAATATTATTTGCGAATTTAATCGAATAATTAAATAAATATTTGATCGAAAATATCGAAACAAAAGTACACAACAATATAATCAATATCATCCAAAAATTAATAGTCATAAATAAAATAAATTATTATATTTTTTATAATTTAGAATTTATAATTTTAAATTATAAAATATAAGCTATACTTATAAACATCTTATTATAGTTAAGTCAAAACTATTAATGATAAAATATTATTCGAATATATTTTAAATAAAAATAATAATTGATGATATATAAAATGAAAAAAAGCGATAAACCTTTAAAAAACAAAACTGTAGTCGTAAACCTTTTTTACCGTTTAGATACCATAAAGAATATTCTTAATACTGTAAATTGTTGTGCATTTGCAATGTATATCGAAAGAGAGAAAGAATCTTATTATAAACAATTTGGTAAATATTTTAGTAAAAATAAGAATCTGTTAAAAACAAATGTTTTGAAGTTGTTTAAAAGTGATATAAACGAAAACAGAAATGAAGTTAAAGTTAATCGCTATGTATTTATTAATAATTGGATAAGGAAATGGATAACTAAAAATGAAGAAAAAGCTCAGGTAATTGATTTGATGGAACAGTTTAGTAAAAGTACGCATATATTTCCAGCAAAAACAATGTACGAGTATTTGAGTGGTATTATAGATAATAGCGAGAAACGAAAGGCTATAGTCATCAATAGTTTAATCGGATTTGCTTCAATTAAATATGCTTTAGCCGTAATATTTCCACACAATAAGTTTATTAGTCTGCTTTATCCCGATTTTTCACAAGTTTTTGGTGAATCAATACTTTTGTGTTCAATTATAGCATTGTCTGAATTGCTTGCATTACTCTTGAATATTCAGTTCATATTTTTCGATCCGATCTTTTTTTCGAAAAATTATTTAATAAGAGATACGTTTTATGAAATTAAAAATTTAAAATCTAATAAATTATTGAGCGAACGCTATACGAAACTAATAACTAAATGTAGTTTCCTATTCATGTTATTCACGAAAGCGATATATTATACAATAATTTTGATGTGTATAACATTAATTCTTTATACTTGGATCTTGACATTAAGCAAATCTAATGAATTCTACAATTATGGCATTTTTCTATTATCATATGCTCTCTTTTTTGTTTCAATGAATTACACAATTCGTTCGATAATGTGCGCCACTTTCTTCATATTCATCATTGGATTATATTTAACTTTTAAATTTCGGAAAATAACCGATATTTGTCGCAATTCATTAAAAGGTTTCGGTATTATAATAGTTTTATGTTATTAACAAGTGTTTATATTAGGTGTGCAAATATATTGAATCCTGTCCTGTCCTTTAAATCACATCCATCCCGTTCCTTAATGATTATTTTAGTCGAGTCCCTTCCTGTCCAGATAATGTGTATTTAATGTAGAATATCATATTATAAAAATTTTATCATTTTAAAGCCGACATTCTTTATACGATAATTATAACAATAAAATCAATATTTGATTCATGTTTAAGATTCGTTTATGGGTAACATAAAATTTAAATATTTTAACTTATTTTAACTGTCCAGTCCTGATAAATTACGAGGAAATTTTCTCAATTCCGATCCTGTCCATCCTATCCTAAAATATTTTGCAGGTCTAATTTAATATATTTGATCAAAAAAATATGTTATATACATAATAAAATTAAATAACTTTTAATTAATTAAATTTGAAAATAGTTATACACTTCGAATAAGTTAACCAAAAAATCACTTATTATCAATTTCAGATGAAACAACAATACCGGTTATCATAAAGCAAACACTATATCAACACATAAGTAACACATTAGTGTGTTATTCTTACAACAATATAGTAACTGTCAAATTCTTAATCTATTATTATTGGGCCATTAGTTTCCTCAGTATTATGTTTATTATGCTTAATCGTTACACAAATATTCATTTTTTAATTTATAGTGTTTTAATAAATATCACCGTACTTACAATCGTAGTTGTATTGGTTTTAAACATATACTTTTCTTCATTGTCATATCACGCACATTCTTCATACGCATTGTTTAATTCAATAATTGCAAGAAATATAATCAAAAATAATTTATCATTAAAATTAAAGGTTTATGGAATCATCGAACGACTGTCTGGACCTAAAATTGGTATATCGGCGTATGGTTTGTTCACTTTCGTAAACCATGAAGTATTTATGTTTTATGCAAAATTTATACTGTTTTCTATTTTAATTATGGGAATATTGAAAAATTTATAATTAACATAATGATTTCGAATTAAATATAACTTCGAACTGAAACTTATTTTTCAATAATTAACATAATGATTAATTTATAAAAAAATATTCTAATAATTTTAAGTTATATGCATAGTTACACAAGGGGGTGCTAGCCCAGTGTACAACCCGCTAGATATTTCGAAAATCCGACCACCCCACCCAAAATTTGACAACTTCAATGGCGAAAAAAAATTTTGAAAAGTTTTTGATCAAAACCTGTAAGATTTTGTGACACCCTTAAATTTTTGTAAAAATTTTAACAAATTATAGTTTAAATTAGTCGAGTTTTTCGAGGGGTCTGGTTTAGGTTTTGTCTAGGAAAAAATTTTGAAAAATGTTTTTTGAAAAATATTTTGGTCCGAAGATAAAAAAAATTGTCGTTTGTATCCGATGACCCCCTTCTAAAAATTGAGATTTCTAGAATCTGACCCCACTTAGAGGTTCCGACCGGAGTGCAAATATGAAAAAAATGGTTATATGAAAAAAATGTAAAATAAATAATTTAATTAAAATAATCGTTAATTTGGTGAAATGCGTACTTAAGACTAAAAAATGAGTAAAATCTGAGAGTAAAATTAGTCAGTTTTAATATGAGTGTTCAAATTATTTGCAATATTAGTAAAAGTTTGAATTTAAATGATAAAATGTTACTGAAAACTGTTAGTAATTTAAATTTGGGTAAATTAAAGTGTTCAAAAGTTTATTGAATCTGAGTTTAATGAATTTAATTTTATTAAAATATTAATTAGGTTTACGGCCATTAAATACTAATTAGATCTGTTTATTGTTTTTTTTTTAAATTTTAATAACTGGGTTTTACCTTAAATCATCAATCGGGTCAAAATGGACAAAATAAGTGTTTGATTTTAAGTAATATTTTTAGTAATATAAATTAGTAAATTATGTTTGATTATAGGAATAATGAAAGCCAAAACTAGAATCGTTTTAAGTAAAGGAGTTTATTTCATTTTTCGTTACTTATAATTTTATATGGATTCTAATTTACTACAGTTTTTCGTTCAAGAAGCAGTTTTAAAATATGTGATAAACATGGTAGACGTTTCTCACTTCAAAAGTGCTCATTGAACTGAAAACATACGTATATATACATTATGTCTAAGTCTGCAATATATTATAGAATAATGCAAATCTAATTATCAGCTATTGTTTGTATCATTTAATATCGTTTCGAGAGTAAATAATTTTTCGGGAAGTTCTTTAGATATTTCTCGAAGTCTCTCAAAGTCTTTAACTAAGTCTGGGTCCAATTCTATAATTTCATTGAGTAACTTCGAAATAGTGATTGAAAATTTAGTTCCATTACCATGGAACGGTAGTGGAATTGAGATTTGTCCCGGTAAATAAAGTGAAAACTAAAATCGCTTTAAATAATGAGTTTATTTCATTTTTCGTTACTTATAATTTTATATGGATTCTAATTTACTACAGTTTTTCGTTCAATAAGCAGGTTTTAAACAAACCCTTCGGAGTGGTGATGAGGCGTCAATGAATTTTATGTCTGGTTCCTTCCCCTTCTATTATTTCCCTATTAAACTATTGTTTCATCGAATAAAATAAGAGTTTAATGGGGCAATAATAGCAAGGGAAGGAACCAGACATATAATTCATTGACGCCTAATCACAACTCCGAACGGTTTGGTTTTAAAATATGTGATATACATGTGTAGACGTTTCTCACTTCAAAAGTGCTCATTGATCTGAAAACATACGTATATGTATAATAGATTATGTCTACGTTAGCAATATATTATAGAATAATGCAAATCTAATTCGTCGAATAATTATCAGCTATTGTTTGTATCATTTAATATTGTTTCGAGAATAAATAATTTTTCGGTAAGTTCTTTAGATATTTCTCGAAGTCTCACCAAGTCTTTCACTAATTCTGGATCCAAATCTATAATTTCATTGAGTAACTTTGAAACGTTTATTTCTGTATTTTCAATATTAGTGGCGCGTAATCTTAAACTCTTCACTTCCTCTTTAGCAGCGCCAACAATAATATTAGCTCTAACAGTGATATCATTTTCAGATATTGGCAATTTTGTGATCGTATAGTTTAATATCGTTTCGAGTATAATCACGTTTACGGGCAGTTCTTTAAAACCTTTTTCGCGCGTCAATTGATGTATATTTGACACTATATCGGGATCAAAGTCTCTTATTTCATTGAGTGACTTTGAAACGTTCATCTCTGCATTTTCAATGTTAGTCGCGTGTAATCGTAACAATTTGACTTCGGATTTAGCAGTGGATACAACAACACTAGCTGTAGTAAAGGTTGTTTCGTCTAGTAATGGCTCATCGCTCGAACAAACTAATGAGAAATTAATGAGAAAGTATTTGTGTGGCAGTAAATTAAATTGTGTGATATGTATGTAGATTTATAAAGCAATATTAGTAGTGATATATCGTAGTAAAAGTTAAAAAAAATTTGAATATTCATCAAACATATGCTAAATATCGTCGAATCTGTGAAAATAAATTAATTAAACACAAATGACTTGTCGGTAACATTAAGCTCATCAGAAATAAAGATTAGTTAATTTTATGATTTTAATTATCAAAAAATTGCATTGAATTTATATCTTCGTTATATTTACCATAAAAATTAACAAAAAACCTCAAAGAAAGGATTAAAAAAATAGTTGAATTCATTATTAATTAAATTTACTTTAAACTATATGTTGAATTAAAATTAACAATTTATTTCATTGAAAACTAACTATACATAAGGGTTTTCAAAAATCTTGAGTTATAACTAACGATACTTAAAGTTATAAATTATCTATAGATAAATTGCTGATAATATTACTTTCAATAATACATTATGATAGGCTTCAATATTCTAAGGTATTTGACGCAATGCTTAACTTAAATGTTCAAAGTCTATACTTCATTGGCATAATTCACTATAAAAAATTTATTGTAAATACTAGAGTAGTAAATCGATAACATTTTCAATCTCAATCCCGATAGAAGACGATAGTTTGGATTTGAGCGAGGCTTGAGCTCGATTATTTCATACAGTTTAAAGCCCAGCCCGATTAGACACGTTTCAATTAATACGCCCAAAATATTTTATGTAAAAATTGTCTTAATATGATCTTAAAAACATTTATTTATTTCTATTGATTTCTGACCATTAGTTATAAAAATGGTCGCAGACAGCACTCAAATTACTTAAATTGCGAAAATCGTTCATTTATTAATTTGAATATTTATCAATTTATTTAAGTAAGAAATGAAATGATAACAAAAGAATTATTAAGAATTATGATATTATAGTTTCAAAATAACGATGCGTTTGTTTTATATCGTCTTTTCTTTATCTATATTTTATTTTATTTCAGACGATATCGAAGTTCTAAGGTAAGTTTGAAGCGTTTTATTTTTTGATTGATTTCGATTAAATTTAGGTGAAAGCGTTTTATTTGTATGATTGTTTTTTTCTATGATTGTTACGTTTGCCTCTTCATTCGATGAGTCTTTACTGTGATCACTAGAATGGGAGGTGAATTTGTTTTTGATGCCTTCATGATTGTGTGGACACTGAATGCCAGTGCAATTGGACTTCGCATTTTTCTTGGCATATTCTGCGCGGATATGGAGGTTTACTTTGAGAATCGCTTGTATTTAATTGGATGTCATCCGTTTGACGCGGCGATTGAGAATAATGCGCTTTATGTAGTTTAATAAAATTTGGTTTTTGCAGCGCTGTTTTGAATAATTGAGGTGAAGATAACTCGATTTGTTTTGCTGTTTGAAGCTAATGAGCTGTTGTAGTGATTAACGCTAATTGAAAGTTAAGTCTTAAGCTTTCTGGTAAACCGAAGCTAAGTTTGCCCACTTTCTGGATTTCGCTTAAACCCGTTTGTGACAATAAACGCAATTTCTGTGTATAATAGTCGGTGATGTTATCGCCAGATTTAAATTTTAATTTATATGGGGCTATATTTGAAAGTATAACTTGATGATCAAAGCGCTTAATAAATGTTGATACCATGTGATCCCATGTTATAGTTGCATATATGGCTGTGATTTCGGCGCTGAAAAAGTCGAATGCATCGCCAGCGAGACAATTACATACTGCAATAACTTTTTCTTTGTCTGTCTGTAGTGTAGATAAGAGCATTGAATCGGTTGCGAACCATTGTCGAACAGGTGTTCCATCGACGCTGCCATCAAACTTAGGAATTTTGAGTTTTGTTGATGCCATTGATGTGCTTTGAGTTGAGATTAAATAAATATTTTAGTTAATTAAAAGCGCTTTGTTGTCTAAATTTAGATTGATTTCTGTTGCGGTTGTGATTTGTTGCAGTTGTAGAAGCGATGAAAAGAATGAATGTGTGATAATTGTGTTGAGATCTTCGACAATAGACGTATACGCGAAAACGTTTGACTGTTGATGACTCACTTTCCATTACACGTGTTGAGTAAAGAGCTTCCGGTTCTGGTTTAATGTCTTCGTTTGTTTCGTCTGTTGAGTGTGTTGATAACGTTTCCTCGTCCGAGACCTTGTTATAATTTATTTTCGGCAAGTCGCGAAACCAATAAGCCATTAACTGATGAAACCAATCATTTATAAACTTTGAATGGCGGTAATATTGTTTTAAATTGATTTTGTTGCGACACTGTTTTATTTAGATTTGTGGCTGATATAACTTATTCACATTTATCCGATCCTTCTGGATATCTGCTGCATAAATACATAAAAGTGCTTTCAAAGATTGATATTACATTACTAATAAGTTCCGTCGCATGTACTTCTGTACAAATTCTACCAAATTTTGATTTTTCTATAATTGTTTTGGTGATGTAATCTTTAACAATATAGTTGTAACTATTGTTAAAATAAAGCAAAAATCAAATTACTATCTAAAATATTAAGAGAATCTGAAATGCAGATATTAAAACCAACTTATTTCACAGTAAAGCAAATGAATCCAAAATAAAACCCTAACGTAATTTATGGACTCCTAATATATTATATCAATGACTTAAAGCTATTATTACAATATTTTCATGATTGCATTCAGTCCGCTATCATAATAATAACATTCGTTTTCATTGTGGAATTTACATTTTATGAATATGCTGGTTCTCTCGCCCGCTCAAAACATTAGTTTTTTTGTTTACACCAATGCATACATTAAATTGGTTACAGTTTAATAAATGCTATACGGTATAGCTTACATGGTTATAAAAATAAAGTAAACAACGGAAAAAGGGGCATAGCAAGGTGTTCCAGAGGGGAGGGTCTGGCTGGGGTAAACGCTATCATGAAAATCCGAAAAGTCGCATAATCCTCCTAAAATTTAAAAATTCAAAGAGAAAAAAATTAAAAATTTGAAAATATCGTTTAAATTCGTTGACTTTTTCGAGGGGCGTTGTTTAGTTTATCACCAGGAAAAAAAATCGAAAAAATATTTTTAAAAAAATTTGGTCTGACGGTCAAAAAATTGACGCTTAATTCGATGAATTTAGACCCCCGCATCTAAAATTTAAAATAAGTCGAAATTAAACCCCCTAAGACCAGGTTGTCCCACAGTCTGTTGGTATGGGGGGTTTTATTTCGACTTTTTTCAAAATTCAAGGGGGGTCTAAAACTCACCGGATTTAGCGGAAAATATTTTGGCCATCCGACCAAATTTTTTTTTCAAAATTTTTTCCTGATGAAAGCATTGTGTCCATTAGAGATGAAAGGTTTAGGCAGACTATCCTTGGCCTTAGGCTCAGCCTATAGCCTACAACCTACAGCATAAACATACATTTTTAAAGTCTAATGGTCAAGCCTAAGCCTGTAGCCTACAGTCATTCCGCTATAAGGAAATCATATTTTTAATCGATAGTACTGCTCTCTAATGTGGCCTTACTTTCATTTTACACTGCTTTATGCTACAGATTTAGTGTATAATACGTTATGGCGCACCAGTTCTGCTCAGAAAATATGATTTCCTTACAGCGAAATATCTTTATCATTTTTTTCAAGAGCATAAGCATACATCCTGAACGAAAAATAGGCTGACAAGATTGAAAGCTGTTTTATGTAAAAATTTTAAAATCATAAAGCTTACTAAAATAATATAAAGTTTAAAATTACTAAAATTAACAAATAAAATTATTGAGAAACTCTTAATATTAAAGTTACATAAATTATTTTAATGAAAATTATGTTTTATATGACCACCAAATTTTAAAAATTTTATTCTTATATAACATCCAAATTTCTTAACATTTTTAAACCGCTGTCTAGTGATAACAAATATAACAAACAAAAACATAATATTAATATTTTTAGTACTATATATTTTTTAAACAAAAATTATTAAACTGTGAAGCACGACATGTCATCATATCACGCCATCCATTGCCCCAAAGGCCTATTACTAACTTATTTAATATCGTTTTTGAACTTTAAAGCTTAACTTAACATTTAATAAGCACTGTTATGACCTCTAATGTAACTTTTATTGAAACACTTCACTCATGTTTTGTCAGCGCTTTAGTTTAGTCGCATTTTTTTTGATAATTAAAATAATTATATTTTACATCGTTTTTCATTGTTTAATTTTTTATTGCCAATTAAGCCTAATTTTGTTTAAATTGATTTACTATTTCTTTAATTTACAATTTGTATATTTATTGATCCATAGATCAATCGTTTTGTTTTTTCATTTCAGTTTAGAATTGTATTTAATTTGTTTATTGATCGATAGATCAATCATTTTGTTTTCAATTCAATTAGAATTGTTTAGTGGCGATAAAAACCTTAATTTTGATCATCAGTTATTTAACTTAATTTTGTTCATATCATTCATTTTGTTTATCGATAATCACTTTTGGTTTTTTTCATTTAATCACTCATTCATCGTTTACACAAGCATTTATTATCGTATTTACTTTTGATCACACATTGGTTATCGTATCAGCTTTGATCACAAATCGTTTAATCATAGTTATTTTGAGTTTGCATCTGTTGTTCAATCGATCTTTCGGTCAAACGATTAAATGTCAGCGTTTCTGAAGATTCCCGTAAACCCCTGTTGCTAACGGCGTAATACTGATAGAACGACTACAACAACTGTTTGAACCAATCATTTATAAACTTTGAAAAAATTTTATTAATGGCGGAAATATTGTTTTAAATTGATTTTGTTGCGACACTGTTTGATTTATATTTGTGGCTGATATAACTTGTTCACATTTATCCGATCCTTCAGGATATCTGTTGCATAAATACATAAAAGTGCTTTCAAAGATTGATATTACATTACTAATAAATTCCGACGCATGTACTTCTGTACAAATTCTTTTCATTTTTGATTCTTCGATAATTGTTTTAGTGATGCAATCTTTAACAATATGGTTGTATCTATAGTTAAAATAAAGCAATATTCAAATTAGTATTTAAAATATTAAGAAAATCTGAAACGCATATAATATAGCGTATAAACCAATTTATTTCACAATAAAACAAATGAATCCAAAATAAAACCCTAACGTAATTTATGGATTGCCAATATATTATAGTCATTGACTTATCGCTATTATTACAATATTTCATAAATACAATCAGTCCGGTATCATACCAATACTACAGTCATTTCTCATTGAGTAAATCACATATAACGGTATAGCTTACACGGTTATAAAAATAAAGTAAACAACGGAAAACGGGGCATAGCAGGGTGTCCCAGAGGGAAGGGTTTGGGTGGGGAATACGCCCTCATGAAAATCCGAAAAGTTGGACAATCCCCCCTAAAATTTAATAATTCAAAGATAAAAAAATTAAAAATTTGAAAATTTTTTGGGCATATGTGAAAAAAGTGTTTGTGACACATTGAGTTTTGTGACAACACTAAATTTTGACCAAAATTTTAAAATATTATCGTTTAAATTCGTTGAGTTTTTCGAGGGAGCGTTGTTTACGATCTATTCGAAAAACTATTTTTTTATAAAGATATTGGTCCTACGGTCAGCCGTTAGCCTAAGTTTATGGGAAAATAGGCCGGCCTAAGCCTAAGCCTACAAATTATTTTGGAGCCTATGCCTACAGTCTACCACAGGTTTGAGCATAGGCTTAAGCTCTGCTATATTTTATCTCTAGTGTCCATTAATGTGAGCGTAGCGAACCGATTAAAATCTAATTAAATACGAATAGCCTTACCAGAGGTTAATCTAATTTTATATAAATAAATTGTAAAACAATCCATGAAAAATTAATGTCCCACTAAATTAATTGATTTGGAACGTAAGTAGAGATGTATACATTTAAACCAACTTAATTTAGAATAAAACAAATGAATTTTATAACGGTATAGAGGGTTTAAAGGTAAGGTTTCTTATAAAAATTATAGTTTCATTTAGAAAAACTAAATACCAAAATGTGTGCCATAGGAAGACAGGATAGGGGTAAAATAAGAAAGGGGATAAAATTTTGAAATTTAATAAAATAAAAACTTCCTAATAGTTTTGGACTAACAAATAAAGAAGAAATTCATCGATTGCTAAAATATGCTAAGTTTTTATTTACAATAACAACTAATATTTTAAAACCAGAATACTTTGTTTTCTTCATATTATTGACATTGACTTTTTTGCACAAATCTCTTCGATTAAACAATTTATTTTATTCGGTATACCATTGAGTTTATTGATATCTGTTGCAACGAGTAATGTTGGGACGATTGTTATTTGGCAAATGACTTATTTTAGTATAATTTGTTATTATATGAGATTAAAATTAGTCCGTTTAAATAAGAGACTTCAAAATCAGTGCAATAATGGGAAAAATTTGAGTTTAAATGATGACATATTAATGAAATCTGTTATGTTTTTAAAATAAAAATTTAGCGTCTCATTTTGTCTCCATTTTAGTACAAAATTTGTCTCCAATTTCCCATCTCTAGTTAACACACAATTCCTTTTCCGTTAAACACATGTCATCATGTAATTATTTAAAAATCATTTAATTGTGTTCAATCAATAATATAAAAAGTATAAAAATGCAGTCATTTATAAATTATCACAAAAAAGACAGTTTTGATGATAGATTTGGCGATGATTTGTGTGAAAAAGTATTAAGTTATTTGTCATTCGATGAATGTTTTCGTTTGCAATGCGTTTCAAAACAGTTCAATGCATTGATATTTAATAAACAAACAAAAATCGCTATAATTCCCAATTCAAATCTATTAATGGTAGACAATGGTGAACATGAAGATAATGTGGAGATTAATATTAATTTATTAAAATATGTTATGAATAAGTGCGCGAATATTAAACATTTAATTATTGATTGCGAATGTATAAGCGATGAAATTATTGATATAATAAGTAATGCGTGCAAAAATATCAGATATTTAGTTATCTATGATATATCAAACGTATCACTCGATTGTTGGATACGTTATGCTCAACAAAGTTTAAAAATGTTGGAAACAATTACAATATATGGCGAACCAATCGATACACTTTCAGCTTCAGAATTATTTCCATTTATAATACAATTATGTTTTAATCTTAAATCAATACATTCTGTTTATGAAATTGAACACTATTTTGATCGATGTTTTAATAAAAATTCGGTTATTGGCGCTAATATTAAAAGAATCGGAGATTATTATATAAAAGATGAACGATTTATAACGTTTTCCAATCATTTCAAGCATCAGTTAAAATCATTTAAAGTGTCAATTGGGTCTGAAATAGAATTAGATTTATTAAAATATTTGCCATCATTTGAAAATCTTGAACATCTTTCGATTTTTTTCTTCAATTACAACGATAATAGCTGTTCGCTAGAGTTAGTTAAATTGATCGGTTTGAAATGTGTGCGTATAAAAGAGTTAAAGATAGAAGGTTTAAAATCTATATGTGAGGCATTTATTAATGGCTTTAAATCAATTCATAAATTAATACTTAATATTAGTAATGATTTTAAAAATTTTGAATTTTTGAAAAACACCGTTCATTTATCTCATTTGAAAATAAGTTATTACTCCAATGGAAATGGAAGAGAATTCGTAAATATTCACTTATATTTACCACAATTAAAGTCAATGTTATAAAACATTTCGAAAACATCACGAATTTAATAGATTTGAAAATAGGTTCAGGATATTATGAAAAATCTAAAATTACAACCGATGATGTCATATCATTTATTGAAAATTGTTTAAGCATTAGAAGAATTGGTTTCCGAAATAAAGAGTCAATTATTGATAAAACTATAATTGAAGATTATATTAAATCAAATAATAGAAAAATAAACTTCAAGATTTCGAACTATGGTTCGAACACAAAATACTAACACATTGTTTAAATAAAATTTTTCTAAAATATAAGATAAGCGTAATAAAGTTTCAAATGATTACAGAAATCTTTTTTTTTTAATAATTATCTAAAATCGGTTATTTGTTGTTTGGATTATTGTTTAAATGATTTATTGTTTAATATAATTTTTAAAACGAAATAATATTAATTATTTTAGTTTATTATTATACGGAAAATTATTACTAAATATATTAATTAAAAATTAATAAAGAACTGAAAATATTTTATTTTCTTATGAGAGTTCTGTTAACAATTGAAATAATTAGCTATACATTAGAAAAATGAGAAGAGAAGTGTTGTTATATGAGACTTAAATTAATTGACGAGATATTTAAAATATTTGTACTAAAATTGTTCGAATTTAGTTTTGCATTTTATAGTTTTGATGTTTAACTTATTTAAAAAATTAAATACCATATTGAGTTTGTATTAAGTTTAATTACTTTTCAAATGATAAAGTATTAAAACTAGTTAATCATTTTAAAAAATTTTGATTTAATTTTTACATGGAAAACAAAAAAACAACATATAAATGAATTAAAACAACCATATTTCCATTCAAAATCTAAATTTCACTCCAGCTTTATCTCGCAATACGTTCATCGCTGCGTCACATATTAGCGGTGAATCATTACAAGTCATATCAATGGGATAATTATACCGCCAGTTAAACACTCCCAGATAACCGGTATTATAAGCGTGCATGTAATTAGTAGTAGCGTTGGTTGCGCTACAATTACCACTGGTTTGAGTGATGACAATCGGTTTATCGAGTTTATAATCTTTGGCTGACTTTCGAATAGGACTCCAATAGTAATCCGCGCCGTTATATGCAACCGCATCCAAACTGTAGATATCGATCACACCTTTAGTTTTGCCGCCAGCGCTAACCAGACACTGATCCGACCAGTAATTGAAACACCAGTCGCAATACTCTGACGATTCTTCTTCGGCAGAAGACAGCGTTACGATTACTTTTGGATCAGCACTTCGTATCGCATCAGCCATTCTGTTAATAAATCGTTGCATATTTTTCATTGTAATGTTATTCGATGTCATACGTTGCCACTGATGGAACAAATATCGCGTGTCGTAACACGGATTACTATCCATAACATTACTCTTCACCGAAGATGGCGCCAATTCGAATATATCATACATACCCAATGCTTTTTTTGTTGACAGTCCACTAACTAAAGGTTTCACAACTTTTTCTAAATATGCGTTTAATTTTGATTCGTCAGAAAATAGTTGCAAAATATTTGGTGGAAAACTACTGGTTCCCAACCAAAGCGTTATCACTGCCAATACGTTATTACTTTGTGCCGCATCTAAAAACTGTCCCAATTCTACTATTAGTGAACTGACTTCCTCTCCCGTCGGATACCCATTAGCATCCAATTTAGGCGTTAGACTCGCATCGCCGTGAAGTAATATTCTCACAGCATTGCCGCCAGCATTGGATATTTGTTTGAGCCACGCTTCGAACTGAAGCCTAACGTCTCTGTATTTTCCAAATCCAAAATCATTTCCACGATTAACGTAATAAATATTAACACCCGATAGAAATATTTGTTTTTTATT
The DNA here is from genome assembly GCA_034698025.1 of Phthiracarus crinitus. Classification (NCBI taxonomy): domain Eukaryota; kingdom Metazoa; phylum Arthropoda; class Arachnida; order Sarcoptiformes; family Phthiracaridae; genus Phthiracarus; species Phthiracarus crinitus. The sequence goes on along the minus strand of JAQGAW010001218.1, from coordinate 1,546 downwards.
AATCATTAATTTTCCATTTTTAAGCAATAAAAATTTCGGATCTATTGATTATTTAATAACCTTGTTAGTGCAAACTCTATTACCGATATTAATACCATTGTTATAGTTATTATTTTTATTGCTGTTCTTATTCTTTCCTTTGTTCTTTTTCGGTTTAGATTTGCCTGTATTTCTAATATTATATTTCTTAATATTATTGTTATTTCGTTTTGGCTTTCTTTTTGATAATTCTCTAAGATTTATTTGATCCGTTTCTGCATTAAATAATATATAAGGTATTTATTGAATCTAATTTATGCAAATAAATGCAATGAAACTTTTATGTTATTTAGTCGAAAAAGTTATATTTTGTAAGAAAAATAAAATAAATTCAAATTCTTTTCAATAACTTACGTATTTTTAATTTATGCTTTTAAAGTATTCGTTTAATCATAAAATTTAGATACTTTTATTAAACACTCTTTTTCTGTAAATAAGATTTGAATTTCATTTTATATATACGGTACAAACTTTTAATTTAATGTTATTAGTTGTTCATTGTTCAATTAAAAGTTTTTCAGTTAATTACATAGTTTAATGAATTATTCTAACTTTAAAAGCAAATGTTAACATTCGATTAAAAAAATTATATTTTTCATATCTGGTTAAAGCGACAGATATAAGGTATAGAAATTTTGCACAAAATCTCTAACAATACTTAAATATAAAAATTAAATAAAATACTAAAATGTTTAAATAGTTTTAAACATACTTACCGTACGTACTTATTGAATTGAAATTCAAGAGTTATTTTTAAGAAATAATCGTGAAATACTTCAATAATTTCAAACTTTGATAGATTTTAAACTTGTCTTAATTATTATTGAATTATTATAACTTACTTTTAATCGGTTTCTTTTTTTGACAATTCTTAAATTTAACACATAATACTAGAATGATTATTATCAAACACAACGTAACTAGTTTTGATGCCATCACTCATATCATTAACAAGATTTTTGAAATTCTATTTCATTAGTCATATGAGTATCGGTAATAAACGTATCGACTAATTATTGACTATAATATGATGACCAGGATCCGGATAAATGCATATATGCATATAAATGCATGGAAATGCATGAAAGTTGAGTTTTTTCGTTTGCATGCATATATTGAAAATTTCGAAAATAGATGCATATTTTCACAATTTTGTGAAAAATATTGAAATAATTAGCACTATTTTTATTGCTCAGCTAATTTTAAAAGAGAGCAATAAAATCTGAACTAACATTTGAATAAAATATTGTGTATGCGAAAGAAAACTTATTTGTTTTGTTGGATTTTAAAAGAGTCAAAGTGAAGTAAAGTATTAAAACTATTGAAATTAAGTCTTATTTATACAAATAACTAGTGAAAATTATCAAATTTTTAATTTTGAATATATATTTGGTAAAAACGAGTACTAAAACGAAGGAAATTTCAAAATAATTTAATATTTAACTTTAAATAAGTTATAATTAAAGCTTTTATAAAATTTTCGCATTGTTTTTGATGCATATAATCG